>WNWK01007737.1:0-91082 GCA_009830355.1 Cherax destructor
AGCTAGTATATAGTACAAAAATTTCACAAAGTAGTAGTAACATACACTAATACAGCACACGTATATTATGTGTTGAGGACAATAGGCTAATCAGTAATGGTAATGTCAGCTTGTCTAAGGAAGTTGGTGAGATCACGTTCGTTTGATATAGAAAATTGCTGACCTGTTGATACTTTTCGAACTAGTATTTTCCCATCACGACCGAAGCACTGATGGATTTTGTTCTCCAGTTTAAGTTTTCTCAGCCTAAACAGAAGGTTTTGACGTTTCCTGGTTAGGCACTCGTTGATGTATACTCCACATTTCATTGTAATTGCTGATTTAGTTAGGTTCTTTTTTGTATCATATGAATGAAGTCTGATCATTATACTATGTTTACCTTGTTTTCCTAGCAATCGTGTTTCCTTGATTTCATTCCTTTGCACATTAACTCGTAGGTGGTCTTGTAATATGCTGATAGCAGTTTCCTTGCACTGGGATTGAGTTATGTCTCTGGGAATGTGGTTGCTGTTTATTATAACTGCATCAGACAAGTTATCTTGTTCGGTTTTGTCATCTTGAAAATCAAGATATTCATCAAGTCGAGTGTGCATGTTGTTATTCCAGTCCTTGATTGCTTCTTCCACCTTCATATTCAGAGTTGTTATTTGATCGGTGTGACTGGTTATTACTGTTTGTAGAGTATTTTGTGTGTCAGTACTTCCCGATGTAATCTTCTCTTCAAGGTTTTGGATCTTGATCTCGAGGTTAGTTAGCTTGGATTCATATTTCACTAGTTTTGCTTTGATGTCTTTGTTTTCAGCTTCAAGGGCAAAGATGTATTCCTAATAGTATCAGGAGTAGTCATACCTTGGTGCCCAGGAAGGAATCCTACGAAGCTGGTGGGGTTGGTGGGAGAGTCAGCCATGGTGGGTGATGTTATTGTTGTCGTCTGGGTCCGGGCGGGGGTGTGGGGGGATGTTGATGCACCGGCTTTCTGTTGTGTAGACATGTTGTGTTTCAAAGTCCTTAGCGTTGGTTTCTTGGTACTGTTGTTGTTTCCTCTGCGATTTCCGCTCATAGTATCACTAGTGAAGCTATGGAGGAGGCTTTATTTCCTTTAGATTGGGTTAGGCGTTCGTCTGGCAGCGCGGGCGATGTTTGGGTTTGCAGGGCAGTCTTCCTTAGATCTTCAATTTTGTTAAGGTTTGGGTAGCATTTCTAGTATTCTTGGGTCATTATGTGATCTACGTGGGTTTGTGCAGTTGTACCTTCAATTAGGCCATCACAAGCTTTGATGAGCGCTGAGTTTTTTGGAGAATAAGGGCTGCTAGGATGCTGCCTCTGCCGCTGCCGCTGTTCATTACAGTCCACAGTTGATAAGTGTTCTCTAAGTCCATTATAATCTGCTAAGTGAAAATCTGGGACCGTTACTGAATTATCCCTACTATCATACATCCATTCAATGCTAAAGTTAATTGACTTGTGGTCGCTTGAGCCGAGTTCCTCTGTAATTTCTAAATTATTAACAAGGGTTTCCTTGCTTGCCAGAACCAAGTCAAGTAGGTTATTTCCCCTTGTAGGTTCTGTCACAAACTGCTTCAAAAAGCAATCCTGAACTACTTCTAAAAAGTCGTTAGATTCTAAATTCCCTGTCAAGAAATTCCAATTAATCTGACTAACGTTAAAGTCCCCTAGAATTACTACGTTATCGTGCCTTGTGGCCTTAGCAATTTCCTCCCAAAGTAGTCTCCCTTGTTCCCTATCTAAGTTTGGAGGACGGTAAATCACGCCTAAAATCAATTTTTCACACCCCTCTGAAAATTCTATCCAGACAGACTCTGTATGTGTTATTTCAGACTTTATACCCGTTTTAATGCAACAATTTAAATGATCACGGACATAGAGTGCAACCCCACCCCCCTTCCCGATACTTTTGTCTACTTGGAACAATTTAAAACCCTGAATGTGACATTCAGCAGGCATGTCCTGATTTTTCATATTAAACTATGTCTCAGTTATTGCAAAAACATCAATATTACCCGCACTTGCAACTAATCTCAACTTGTCCATCTTATTCCTAGCACTACGACTATTGGTGTAATATACATTTAAAGACCCTCCTCTCTCTCTTTACCCTTCCTGCCACTGGCTTTCCAATACCCACCTTATTCTGCCTATTACTAGTTCCCCTAGAATTTATAACATTACTACACTGGGACTTCACTGTTTTCCCCCCATAACCCAAACCACTAACTTTTCTTAGTTTAAAGCTCTAACAGCTCCCTCCACTGCAGTTGCCAGCGCCCCAACCCCAGACCTAGATAAGTGAACCCCATCCCTGGCATACATGTCATTTCTGCTATAGAAGAGGTCCCAGTTGTCAATGAATGTTACTGCATTTTCCTTACAGTATTTGTCCAGCCAGCAATTGACACCAATTGCCCTGGACAACCATTCATTTCCAACTCCTCTCCTTGGCAAAATACCACATATGACAGGGTTCCCACCCTTCTTCCTAATTATGTCTATAGCTGACCTATACCTGCTAGTCAGGTCCTCACTCCTACGTCTGCCAACATTGATTGGAATTTCTTGACAGGGAATTTAGAATCTAACGACTTTTTAGAAGTAGTTCACGATTGCTTTTTGAAGCAGTTTGTGACAGAACCTACAAGGGGAAATAACCTACTTGACTTGGTTCTGGCAAGCAAGGAAACCCTTGTTAATAATTTAGAAATTACAGAGGAACTCGGCTCAAGCGACCATAAGTCAATTAAATTTAGCATTGAATGGATGTACGATAGTAGGGATAATTCAGTAACGGCCCCAGATTTTCGCTTAGCAGATTATAATGGACTTAGAGAACACTTATCAACTGTGGACTGGGGTGACGAAGAGAGGTATCAATATGACAGTTTTCTTAACACTATAAAGGCTGCCCAAAGAACATTTATCCCAAATAAAGAAATTAGATCAAGTAGAAATGACCCAAAATGGATGAATAATAGGCTCAAATATCTTTTAGGGCAGAAGAAAGGAATATATAGGCGCATAAAAAGAGGTGAGGGACATCTTATAAATCAGTATACTGACATTAAGAGGGACGTTAAAAAGGGGATAAGAAAAGCTAAACGGGACTATGAAATTAAAGTTGCTAGGGATTCAAGAACTAACCCAAAAAGTTTTTTCCAGGTTTATAGAACAAAAGTTAGGGATATGATAGGTCCCCTTAAAAATAACTCTGGGCATTTTACTGACAAGGAAAATGATATGTGCTCTATTTTTAATAATTATTTTCTCTCAGTTTTCACGCAGGAAGACACTAATAATATCCCAGAATTTAATTTTTACAGAGGCCCAGAAGAAGATAAATTATGTAATATCACAGTCACTACTGAAATGGTTATGAAACAACTAGACCGACTGAAACAAAATAAATCGCCAGGTCCTGATGAGCTTTTTGCAAGGGTTCTTAACGAATGCAAAATGGAACTCTGTGAACCAATATCTAACATTTTTAATTTATCTCTTCAAACAGGTGTAGTGTCTGATATGTGGAAGATGGCTAATGTAATTCCTATTTTTAAAGCAGGGGACAAGTCACTACCGTCAAATTACCGCCCAATAAGCCTTACCTCAATTGTAGGCAAATTACTAGAGTCAATTATAGCTGATATTATTAGAAGCCATCTAGATAACCATAATTTGATTAATGATACTCAGCATGGATTCACGAGGGGCCGTTCCTGCCTATCTAATTTATTAACCTTCTTCAGTAAAGCTTTTGAGGCTGTTGATCACGATAAATAATTCGATATTGTTTATTTAGACTTTAGTAAGGCTTTTGATAGAGTACCGCACCAGAGACTGTTAAAGAAAGTGGCAGCTCATGGCATTGGGGGAAAAGTGCTGTCATGGATCGAGTCATGGCTCACCAATAGGAAGCAGAGAGTGTGCATAAATGGGGTTAAATCCGAGTGGGGACTTGTAACAAGTGGTGTTCCACAGGGATCAGTCTTAGGCCCGTTGTTATTTATAATATATATCAATGACCTTGACGAGGGAATTACTAGTGACATGAGCAAATTCGCCGACGACACGAAGATAGGTAGGATAATTGATTCAAACATAGATGTCATAGAACTTCAGGAAGATTTATACAAACTTAATTCGTGGTCAGAAAAGTGGCAGATGCAGTTCAATGTAGATAAATGCAAGGTTCTGAAGCTCGGGAGTGTCCATAACCCAAGCACTTATAAGTTAAATAACGTAGAACTTTGCCATACAGATTGCGAAAAGGACTTGAGGGTGATGGTAAGCAGCAACCTTAAACCAAGACAGCAATGCTTAAGCGTACGTAATAAGGCAAATAATTACTGGGATTTATATCAAGAAGTATAAGCAACAGAAGTCCAGAGGTTATATTACAGCTTTATACATCATTAGTAAGGCCTCACCTAGATTACGCAGCTCAGTTCTGGTCTCCATATTACAGAATGGCCATAAATTCATTAGAAAACATTCAGCGTAGAATGACTAAATTAATACATAGCATTAGAAATCTTCCTTACGAAGAAAGATTGAAGACCCTTAAATTACATTCACTTATAAGACGTAGAATGAGGGGAGACATGATAGAGGTATACAAGTGGAAAATGGGTATTAACAAAGGGGATATAAATAAGGTCTTGAGGATATCTCTCCAAGAGAGAACCCGCAATAATGGATTCAAGTTAGATAAGTTTAGATTTAGAAAGGATATAGGAAAGTATTGGTTTGGAAATAGGGTAGTTGAGGGTTATTGAAGCAAGGACCTTGGGTAGTTTCAAATGTAGGTTGGATAATTTCATGAGTGAGAGGGGTTGGATTTGAGTGTGACTCGCACATGAGTAAATAGAATTATCAAAGCTTATTTCTTGGGTAGCATTGAAAATTGGGTTGAGCAAATATTCTGTTAGTGGGACGGATTGTGAAGAACATTCCTAGTATGGGCCAGCAGGCCTGCTGCAGTGTTCCTCCTTTCTTATGGTCTTATGTTTCCACAACAGTTTCCTGGTTCTTCGTTGATTCTACCTCTGCATCCGTCTTCTTGATTCTTAACTTTGTCCCATGCATTCCAGCCACTGTCCAGATTCCTTTCTTCAATTCAAATTCTTTATTTCATGTAATACAAGGTGGGGGGTACTTATAGTTATACATTAAAGTTGATATTACAAGATGGCCAATAAGAACATAAGAACATAAGAATGGAGGAACACTGCAGAAGGCCTACTGGCCCATACAAGGCAGGTCCTTATCAAAACCACCACTACCTAAGAATTTATTCCCGTACTCACGACACAAATCAAACCCAGCCCCTCCCACTCATATATTTGTCCAATCTCTTTTTAAAGCCACCCAAGGTCCTAGCCTCTATCACAGTACTCGGAAGATTGTTCCACGCATCTACAACTCTGTTCGAAAACCAGTACTTGCCTATGTCCTTTCTAAATCTAAATTTATCCAATTTAAATCCGTTATTTCTGGTTCTTACTTGGTTCGATATCCTCAGTATTTTATTAATATCTCCTTTGTTTATGCCCATCATCCACTTGTACACCTCGATGATATCTCCCCTCATTCTACGTCTCTCCAGAGAGTGGAGATTCAACGCTCTAAGTCTATCTTCATACGGGAGATTTCTTATACTGTAAATCATTTTAGTCATTCTTCTTTGTATGTTCTCCAATGAATCTATATCCATCCTGTAGTAAGGAGACCAAAACTGAGCTGCATAATCCAAATGAGGTCTCACTAGTGATGTATAGAGCTGTAAAATAACTTTTGGACTTCTGTTGCTTATACTTCTTGAAATAAATCCTAGTAATCTGTTAGCCTTATTGCGCACACTTAGGCACTGTTGTCTTGGCTTTAGATTTCTGCTTACCATGACTCCCAAGTCTTTTCACATTCTGTATGATCAAGCTCAACTTCACCTAGTTTATAAATTCGAGGGATATTTTCATTACCAACGACAAGCACCTTACACTTGTCCACATTGAACTTCATCTGCCACTTTTCAGACCAAGACATTAATTTATCCAAATCCTCCTGGAGTTCACTGTTATCCTCCTCAGAATGAATTATACGGCCTATTTTTGTATCATCAGCAAATTTACTCATGTCACTTGCAATTCCTTCATCAAGGTCATTAATGTAAATTATGAACAACAATGGGCCCAAAACTGATCCTTGTGGAACGCCACTAGTGACAAATCCCCATTCAGATTTGACCCCATTAATGGAAACTCTCTGCTTTCTATTGGTAAGCCATGCCTCTATCCATGCTAGAACTTTACCTCCTATACCATGAGCTGCCACCTTTCTTAAGAGTCTCTTGTGAGGTACTCTATCGAAGGCCTTACTGAAATCCAAGTAAACTATATCATATTCTTTATCACTGTCTACTGCCTCAAATGTTTTATTGAAAAACGTCAGTAAATTTGTCAGGCAGGAACGACCTCTCGTAAACCCATGCTGAGATTCATTAATCAAATTATGTTCTTCAAGGTGACTTCTGATAATATCAGCTATAATTGATTCTAATAATTTGCCTACTATAGACGTGAGGCTTATTGGACGGTAATTTGATGGAATGGACTTATCCCTGATTTGAATATAGGAACTATATTAGCTATCTTCCACATCTCTGGCACAACACCAGTTAGGATGGACGTATTAAACACATTCGTTAATGGCTGACTAAGTTCCATTTTGCATTCTTTAAGTACCCTGGAAAACAACTCGTCGGGTCCCGGGGACTTATTTTGCTTCAGTTTATCTATTTGTTTGATAACCATATCCCTCGTGACAGTAATATTAGTTAATTTGAATTCTTCAGGAACTGAATAATTGTTAATTTCTGGAATCTCATTTACGTCTTCTTGTGTAAAGACTGACAAAAAATAGTCATTAAATAGAGAACACATTTCCAGTTCGTTATCCGTCAGCTGTCCATTCCCTAGGTATGCCTAGGTATGCCTAGGCTTTTCAGGCAGTCTTATGATAGGTCTTACTCAATAGCTATACAATGGATATACAGATTGTAAGGTTAGGTTTACAAAATTTAGGTACTGGAATTTAAACATTGAGAATTTAACAATTAGTATAAAAAGTTAGCAATTAGTTTATATATTAATGATAAAGGTGATATATTGGCATAATATAGTTTCTATATTGGAGTATCTTAGGCAAACTTATGACTAGCTTAAGTATTATGGAGCAATAGTTGTATTAGAATTTTGGTTAGAACTGCAAATTAAGGGGAATCACAGATATCAATAAGTGTATTTTGCTGTGGTTAGTAATGTGCAAACTAAGGAGAATCACAGATATCAATAAGTGTATTTTGCTGTGGATATGTGCAAGATAAAGTAGTTTTCGTATGGTTAACTACCGGTTGGGTGCGTGAGATAAGATGTTTTTTAACGGTGCTTTTGAAAATGGAGGTTGTGTCTGCAGTTCTAGAGTTTTCAGGCAGGGAGTTCCAGATTTTAGGCCCTTTTATGCGCATTGAATTTTTGTATAGATTTAGTCGGACACGGGGAATGTCAAAGAGATGTTTATGTCTGGTATTATGTCTATGGGTCCTGTCACAACTGTCAAGAAAGTGTTTTAGCTCAGGGTTAAAGTTGGAATTAATGGTTCTATAAATGTAGATAGCAGAGTAGTAAGTATGGATGTTCTGGACAGTGAGTAGGTTTAGGTCTTTGAAGAGTGGGGGGGTGCTGCCTAGCGTTGGATTGTGTGATAATTCTTACTGCGGCTTTTGTTGGGTTATTATTGGCTTTAGGTGGGTAATTGCTGTTGATCCCCATGCACAAATGGCATATGTGAGGTAGGGATAGATGAGTGAGTAGTATAGTGTGAGTAGGGCTGATTGTGGTACATAATACCGCATCTTAGAGAGGATCCCCACAGTTTTGGACACTTTCTTTGTTATGTGTTGGATATGGGTGCTGAATTTCAGGCTGCTGTCAAGGTGAAGGCCCAGGAACTTGCCCTCGTTATGTCTAGCAATAGGTGTAGAGTTGATCTTAATGTTTAATTGTGGATCATCTGTTCTGTTGCCAAACATAATATAGAAGGTCTTATCAGTGTTGAGTGTAAGTTTATTGGCAGTCATCCATGTTGATATTTTTATTAATTCGTCGTTAACAATGGTATTAAGCGTGGCAAGGTTTGTGTGGGAGATGACATAAGTTGTATCGTCAGCAAAGAGTATTGGTTTCAAGTGTTGTGATACATTGGGAAGATCATTGATGTATAAGAGGAAGAGCAGGGGACCAAGGACACTTCCCTGTGGTACGCCGGTGTCTAGTGGTGGTGTCGTGGAGGATGTGTCTTTAATAGTGACATACTGGTACCTATTAGTGAGGTAGGATTTGAGGTATGCTAGTGCATGACCTCTTATTCCATAGTGGTCAAGTTTGTGGAGTAAGATGCCGTGGTTTACTGTGTCAAAAGCTTTCCTTAAGTCAATAAAAAGTCCTAGTGGATATTCCTTATTTTCAAGTGCTGTGTAAAGCAGGTCTATCATTTTTACTATTGCATCGTTAGTGCTTTTATTTTTCCTGAAGCCAAATTGGCAGGGGTTGAGTATGCTTTGTGTAGTTATAAACGAGTATAATCTCTTGTGCACAAGTTTCTTGGCTTGAGGATTCTCAACAGGAGGATTACTGGAAATAAATGGTATAAAATACCGACACAATTGAAAAATAAACACATAAGCAGTATAATGTGATCCTTTATTGACAACGTTTCGCCCACGCAGTGGGCTTTATCGAGTCACAGACAGATCTACCTGGAAAATGAGTAACATGAATATATATAGGGTACAGTCAGGTGGAGAATGCTGGATCAGGTGGAGAAAGCTGCATGTGACAGTCTTAAAAGTAGTGTGATAGTTAAAAACATAGTGTGACTTAAAGGACCTGTAGTGTACCATTCTTGAGTTCTAGGTGGGATAGCGTTGAAGAAGTTTCTTGGCAATAGGTTCAGCTATGTTGTAGAAGCCGTTGTTCTGGTTGAAGTTGTTGGATATACAGATGAGTGATGATTCCAGGATTCTTCGGTATTGCGTGTTGTCTTCTCTGGCGATGAGTCTTGCGTTTCTGTAGTTGATTAAATGGTTGTGTAAATTTCGGTGTTGAACACAGGCATTTCTTGAGTCGTCAGATCTGCCTGCGTACTGGTGTTCTGAAATGCGTGTTTGTAGGTCTCTGGATGTTTCGCCAACGTATAATTTGCTGCAGCCATTACAAGGGATTGTGTATACCCCTGCCGTGGATTGAAGCTTTTCCTGTCTGTTACTGGTAATGTCCTTGATGGTGGTGGATGTGGAGGTGGATACTCGGAATGAGGTCTTAGAAAAAATGTTGGAAACGTGTTTGGAAATGGAGTTGGTGGGAAGGACTATGTATCTCTTCTCAGCAGTGTCTTCTCTGGGTGTGTTGAAGATGTTTAATGCCCGTCGTCTGCAGTCTCTAATGAAGTGACGAGGATAGTGAAGTTTGGAAAAAACTTGTTCAATGAGGGAGCATTCTTCTTCAAGGAACTCACTGCTGCAGGTCCTTTAAGTCACACAATGTTTTTAATTATCACACTACTTTTAAGACTGTCACATGCAGCTTTCTCCACCTGACCCAGCATTCTCCACCTGACTATACCCTATATATATATATTCATGTTACTCATTTTCCAGGTAGATATGTCTGTGACTCGATAAAGCCCACTGCGTGGGCTAAACGTTGTCAATAAAGGATCACATTATACTGCTTATGTGTTTATTTTTCCAGGAGGATTACTACGAATCCTCTTGTTTTCCTCAGTCAGTCGCTGTATCTCAAGCTTAGCTACCCTCAGTTCTTCCATTAGCTGCTGGTAGAGTAGCTCAAGAGAGGACATCTTCAGATTCACAGAGAGCACACAAGACACGTCTTCACAGAGCTAAGTACAGGTCAGGTCTGAGCTAAGTACAGGTCAGGTCTGAGCTAAGTACAGGTCAGGTCTGAGCTAAGTACAGGTCAGGTCTGAGCTAAGTACAGGTCAGGTCTGAGCTAAGTACAGATCAGGTCAGGTAAGTACAGGTCAGGTCTGAGCTAAGTACAGGTCAGGTCTGAGCTAAGTAAAGGTCAGGTCTGGGTATTAACGAAGGGAATATTAATAAGGTCTTGAGGATATCTCCAAGAGAGAACCCGCAATAATGGATTCAAGTTAGATAAGTTTAGATTTAGAAAGAATATAGGAAAGTATTGGTTTGGAAATAGGGTAGTTGATGAGTGGAACAGTCTGCCTAATAGGGTTATTGAGGCTTAAACCTTGGGTAGTTTCAAATTTAGGTTGGACAAATACATGAATGAGAGTTGGGTTGGATTTGAGTGGGTCTTGCACATGGGTAAATTGAATTTTCAGAGCTTATTGCTTGTGTAGCATTGTAAATTGGGTTGGGCAAATATCCTGTTAGTGGCATGGATTGTGAATGACTTGCCTAGTATGGGCCAACAGGCCTGCTGCAATGTTCCTCTTTTCTTACGTTCTAATGTTTTTTATGTAGTGACTTGTCCCCTGCTTTAAAAATAAGAATTACATTAGCCATTTTCCACATATCAGACACTACACCTGTTTGAAGAGATACATTAAAAATGTTACTTAATGGTTCACAGAGTTCCATTTTGCATTCCTTAAGAACCCATCAATCTTGATAAGAAAACAGCATATGTGCTAGGAAGTAGCTTATCAAGATTGATGGATCGACTACTTCGACTCAAGGCCGAGGGACTGATTATCCCAAACTCCTCCTGTTCTTCACCTTTCTTCTTTGTATGGTCTGATGAAGCCACTGTGTGGCGAAACGCTTCCTCAATAAAGATACCCAAGTGTTGCAAGTTAGTACACTACATTACCCTGGTACACTACTACTACTACCACCACCACTACTTCCACTACTATCTCCCTTTCCTTTTATTTTCCTACCTGTGTGTCTCGTGCAGCCTTCCTCTTGGTTCTAAACCTTGCTGGACAAAGTATTAATCTTGTCACCAGTTTGAACTTCCCGCCGCTGGCCGCCCTGCCATTCACAACATATTTTGAGTCGGAAAATGAAAAATATATCTATTTATCGTAACTTTTAAGCACATAACGTGTATAATAAAGGGATTAATAAGTCTGTAGTTCATCACAGTGGTTAGTGAAGGCCATAATAGAGAATTTTTGAAAATTAGTGGTGGAGGCCTGAGCAGCAGCTGGTGTAGTGGTCGTGACTTATGTGAAAGTGCAGCTCCTGGGTCACCATTTGGACTCCATACTCCTCATGGGTCAGAGTAACCCTTTGAGCTGAGTGTGGGCGCCTCCATGGGTTGTGTCACATAATACTGGATATTATATAGACACATCTGGGAGGCCTAGACTCGCGTAATCAGGCCTACTCAGAATTTATTTATTTTTTAGTGATTTTTTTTTGTTTTTGGGGGTGAAATTTTTTGTTTTTGGTGATAATGGCGGATAAACTAGGCCTAGATGGTGAAGTGAAGGACCTGAAGCTGGGAGAAACGTTTAATAAGAACTACAAGGAAGGAGCCTATCACACCATAAGATGTAAGTCACTCTGGCCACCAACCCCATACGGGTTTACCGCTCTCTTTGTTTAATATTCCCTCGTGGTGGGTTCCCTTTGGCGCCGGTGAGGCTCTGGATCCGAGGAAGGGGGGCCCCTCTCACACACCGTTAATATGTAAGTCGCTCTGGCCCCCTGGAACCCATACGGGTTTACAGCTTTTTGTTCATAGTCTCCATATGACTTTACAGCTTTTGTTAACATTGTCCATACGGGTTTATCTCGCCTCCAGCACCCCTACAGGTTTACCCCATTTATATTATCCACTTTAAGCTGCTTGGTGAGCTCTTGATCCATGTAATGGGAGCCACTCCTTCCTTGGATCAACTCTTAACTAATTTCCCAGGCGCTGTTACCCCTGTGGGTTTAGCACTCCTCTGTGAATGTAAAAAAAAAAATATATATTTTGCTGCTAGATCGTACCATCGAAGATTTTTTTCGGATTAACCCCAGAGGGATAATGGTAGGGATTTCAGATCATGTCTAAATAGTCTGGGTTTGATCCCAGGAAGTGGAAACGTGTGGCATGTTTCCTTACTCAGTTGCCGTTGTTTAGGTAACAGGAGGTAATGGTTGACAAGCGTGGGTTGCATCCTGGGGAAGAGGATCACTGATGGTGCTAAGGAAATAAGCAAGATGTCATGGCTTTTTTGGCTTGGTTTAAAAAAAAAAATGTGAGCAAGCACCTGGACATATTTATTAGAAATTTTTTCGGTCCCACGACTGAAACATTTCATAATAAATATGTCCCGACATTTACTCGCATTTAAATCAGTTACCAAGGTTTATATCCTAGTTTACTGGGTTATCCTGGGTTACTAAACCCAAATGCACTGCATACTAGTGGCTTTTTTGTGCCTAATGGCTTGGTGGCTAAAGCTCTCACTTCACACGGCGAGGGTCTGGGTTCGATTCCCAGCGAGGGTAGAAACATTGGGCGTGTTTCTTTACACCCATCAATAAAATGGGTACCTGGGAGTTAGTCGACTGGTGTGGGTCGCATCCTGGGACAAAACTGACCTAATTTGCCCAAAATGTTCTGAGAGCATAACAAGCAGCTTTCTATATAAGTAGTATGTCATTGTTGTCAGCTAGGCCTGTATACTTTGTACACGTACTTGTAGAAATAAAGATACAGTGGACCCCCGAGTTTTGGTCATAATTCGTTCCAGAAGGCTGCTCAAGTGCCATTACCGAACGAATTTACTCCCTTTAAGGAATAATGTCAAGTAGGTTAGTCCATTTCAGACCCCCAAAAATACACTTACAAAAGCACTTGCAAAAATACACTTACATAATTGGTCGAGTTTTGAGGTGACCGAAACTCGGGGGTCCACTGTATTATTATTATTATAATATACAGGTGCTCCTTGATTTACGATATTTTGACTTTACGATGGTGCAAAGTAATTACTTTTGAGATGAAACTTAAGATAATTACCCAACATGTATTCAGCAAGTCTGTAAATTGTATTCATTTATTTACTTCTCACTAATGGTACAGTGGTACCTCGAGTTACGATATTTTTTAGTTCGAGAATGCTGTTCAAGTGCCATTACCAAACGAATTTATCCCCATAAGGAATAATGTAAAATAGACTAGTCCTTTTACACCCCCAAAAATATACCTACAAAAGCATTTAAAAAAATAAACTTACATAAAAGGGCAATTTTGGGGACCATCGTAACTCGAGGTACCACTGTATTTAGTTACAGTAATTATTTATTTACTTATTCAGTGACGGTAGTTATTTAGCATATAACATTCATTCGATTTACGATGTCTTCAACTTACGATCCCCTCGAGGGTGGTTCCTTGATGCTGGTGAGGGGGCTCTTGATACAGGGAATTGGATCTGTGCTCCAGTTCCCTGAATTTAGCCTGAATACCTTCCATATCCCCCACAGGTGCTGCATAATCCTACGGGTTTAGCGCTTCCCCATGATTATAATAATTCAACTTACGATGGGTTTGTCAGAGCATAACCTTATTGTATGTTGAGGAACACCTGCACACTATTTTTGTACCACATAAAAAGAAACTACGAATTTGATTTTGAATATGCTCGTTATATCTTGGTAAGAACTGGGCCAGGAGCTGTGATGCGACCCCTGCAACCATATATAGGTGAGTACAATTTCCACGATATTCCCACATTTATAATGTGGGTAATGCACTTCTGCTGGAAATTATGTTTTGACATATTGCCCTGATTAAATACTCTGTAAATCCAGGGGAAATTTTGAGACAAAATTAGTGATGGTAGCACACGCACATACAATAAACTGACGTGGGGTGAGTTAGTAGCCCCATTGCCCAGGAACAGTGAAAATAGACATGTCCAGGATAAACCTTGCAGAGTACAAACTTGCGATTAAGTGGAGTTAGTACATTTTATCCAGTGTACAACTGGACTAAATAGTCATTCTGTATAATATATTTGGTCTGCTTCATGGCTATTTTAATTGAACATCCCATTAAACATATTTGAGCCTATGTTCGGTCAATTTTTGTTGTTGTCATTTTTGCTAATATCCATTTTATGGGGTCTGTTTTATCAGACATTTATTGTTCAGTGTATCATTAAAACTAAATTTGTTTATTTGTTGTCTAAGGATCATTAAGTGTAGTAAAGAAAGCGAATGCAAGACTGAAGTTCCTGTACAGACAAGCACAGTGTCTACCTATTGAGGCTCGCAGGACCTTACGTCTAGCCCTTATACAATGTCATATGAACTATGCTTGCTCTTCATGGTACTCTGCCTTGACCAAAAAAACTGAAAGATAAACTGCAAATCACCCAGAATAAAATTGTAAGATTCATCCTGGACCTGGGTCCAAGAGAACATGTAGGCCAGGATGAATCACAGCAATTTGATATGCTGAATGTTGAAGACAGAGTAAAACTTAAGTTAAATCAAGTTAATAAAATTGCACAGTGTCCAGAATATCTTGCCAATTTTGTGAAGGCTGGGAGCTGAAGCAATCATAGTACTAAGGGGAGAGAGCACAACTTTGTAGTACCCACAGTCAGTGGCCAGGCTTCAAACACCTTTTATTGTACAGCAATAAAGGAATGGAACAGACTGCCTGCACATGTCAAAGCCAGTCATGGCATGAACCAGTTCAATGTGCTTGTAAGTTGAGGACTTGCTGTACAATTTATTTTAAACATGTTTGACTCTTTGTATTGTATCTCTTCAATGTTTTAATATTTTCAGATGACTTCAAGCCAGCCAGTGTTGACAAACAGAAGATGGGCACAGTGGAAGTGGAAGGGAATCACCAGGTGTCGGTGACTGTGCCCCATGTTGAGGGTTCTGGCACATCCCAGACCGTCTTCAAGGGAAACCATAAGCCCGTTGCCAAAGAATGCATCCTCATCATTGACCACGTCACCGGGGAGATTGTGCTGGAACGCATATCACAGACCATCAGTGTTAAAACCACTAGGTGAGGTTTTCTGGGTTCAGGTTCTGTGATCTATTTCCTTCACTGGGGTTCCTTGATGCTACTGAAGGGCTTGTCATAAAAGGAATTGGAGTTGCTCTTTCTTTCCTCAGTTCATACTTGATTGCCTCCCATTCCCTATGTGTTATATACATGTTCCCTAAAGAATAAAAATTCACAAAACCGTGACTGGAACAATACACAGATAACCTGCACACAGAAGAATGAAACTTATGATGACGTTTCGGTCCAAGTCGGACTGAAACATTATCATGTTTTATTCTTCTATGTGCAGGTTGTGTACACTTTCCCTGTAGGTTTTACACTTTCCCTTGAATATAATAATACAGTGGACCCTCGGATATCGAACACTCCCAACTCGCCCTTTTATGTAAGTTTATTATTGTAAGTGCTTTTATAGGTATATTTTTGGGGGTCTGAAACGGACTAATCTAATTTACATCATTCCTTATGGGAATAAATTCGTTTGGTAACAGCATTTGAACAGCATTCTGGAATGAAGAATGTTCAATTTCCGGGGGTCCACTGTAACAGTAATTATAATACAGTGGACCCTTGAAAATCTTCTATAATTCATTCCTGAGAGTCCGCCTATTTTCAAAATGGACGATTTTCAAACCATTTTCCCCATAAGAAATAATGTAAATCAACTTAATCCGTTCCAGACACCCAAAAGTATGTAAAAAAAATTTTTTTTTTACATAAAATGTACATTTATCTATACAGAAAACAATGAGATATATACTGTACATAGTATAAAATAGTAATAAATTGACACTTACTTTTATTGAAGAGTTGTTGATGTGTGGAAGAAGGAAGGAGGGGAGAAGGTGGT
This sequence comes from Cherax destructor, assembly GCA_009830355.1. Lineage (NCBI taxonomy): Eukaryota > Metazoa > Arthropoda > Malacostraca > Decapoda > Parastacidae > Cherax > Cherax destructor. The sequence goes on from WNWK01007737.1 coordinate 15,943, forward strand.
GGTGTTGCTAGTGTTTGGAAGGGGAATCCCCTTCCATTAACACTTCAGGTACCAGGTCCTTTTCTGGGGTTACTTCCCTTTGTTTTTAATGCCACTAGGACCAGGTTGAGAGTCACTGGATTCCTTTCTTGCAAAATAACTGTCCAGAAAGGTCTGTTTCTGGCGGTTCTTTAAAATGTCCCTAAAATGTGACCAGACATTGTCATTGAACATGTCACATACACGGCCTGCATGCTCCTCCACAAATCTTTCCATCCTAGTCCACATTGTACATATCTCCTTAATCTCTGAAGAAAGCAACTTCTTCCTTCTCCCTTCCTCATCCTCTGAAGCAAATTCCTGAGCTTTGGTCTGTTCTTGCAGATTAAGGTCCACCAGCTCTTCAGTGGTTAGTTCTTCATTGTGGTCCTCCATCAACTCTTTCACATCCTCACCACTAACCTCCATCCCCATGGACATCCCCAATTCCACAATTTTTTCCACAACTGGCATAGGGCTGTCAGAGTCATCCCCAAACCCTTCAAAATCCCTCTCTTGGACACAATCTGGCCACAATTTTCTCCAAGCAGAGTTCATCGTCCTGGGAGTCACTTCCTTCCAAGCCTTACCTATATGGCGTATGCAATTAAGGATATTGAAGTGATCTTTCCAGAACTCTCTTAGGTTCAATTCAGAGTCTGAGGTTGTCAAAACACCTTTGAAACATTGCTCTGGTGTAGAGTTTTTTTGAAGTTTGAAATGACCTGCTGGTCCATTGGCTGGAGGATAGGATTGGTATTAGGGGGCAAGAACTTCACTTTGATGAACTTAAAATCCTTCACCATTTGCTCTTCCATGTCTTGAGGATGAGCAGGAGCATAGTCCATTACCAGGAGGCATTTAGGTGGCAATTTATTTCCCAGGGGGTATTTCTTCACACTGGGGCCAAACACTTCATTGAACCAATCAAGGAAAATTTCCCTGGTGACCCATGCCTTACTGTTAGACTTCCAAAACACACACAAATTAGCCTTGGCAACACTGTACTTCTTGAACACACTGGGATTTTCAGTGATACACGAGTAAAGGCTTCACTTTGAAATCACCACTAGCATTACCACACAACATGAGAGTTAGCCTGTCTTTCATAGGCTTGTGTCCTGGCAGTGCATTTTCCTCCTGAGTAATGTAGGTCCTCTTTGGCATTTTCTTCCAAAAGAGGCCTGTTTCGTCACAATTGAACACTTGTTGGGGTTTGAATTGTTCAGCCTCTATGTACCCCTTGAATTCCTGAACAAATTTTTCAGTTGCACATTTGTCAGAACTTGCAGCCTCTCCATGCCTTACAACATTGTCTATGCCACTTCGCTTCTTGAAATTTTCGAACCAGCCTTTGCTGGCCTTGAATTCATCAACATCAGCACTTGTTCCAGGACTTTTCTTTATGAGATCGTCATGCAACTGCCTTGCCTTTTCGCAAATTATTGACTGTGTAACACTATCTCCTGCTAACTCTCTTTGTCTGATCCACAAAAGCAACAACTTCTCAACTTCTTCGATTATTTACGATCTCTTTTTCGCAACATCAGCTTCCTTGATTTCATTTTTCTTCAAGATGGAAGTGATGGTTGAATGGGCCTCCCCATACATCCTAGAGAGCTCCCCCACACATGCACCACTTTCATATTTTTCAATTATCTCTTAACTTCTATTCTGTTTCTCACTTTCTTTACCAAAGGGGTGGCACTAGGAACTTTCTTTGGGCCCATGGTGGCATATTTAGTAGTTGCAAGCACTAAAACGAATGGAATAATGACAAAATGTATGGTATGAATGGCACACTGACGCTCAATGTGGTGTTTGTGCCCAGGCGGCTGGGTGGCCACGCTGACGTGTTTCAGACGACCGAAATAGTGGACGATTTTCAAATTCGCTGATCTTCAAGGGAGACGATTTTCAAGGGTCCACTGTAATAATCCATAAACTACTAAAAGGAATTGTACTGTAACCTGTTAGCATAACCTCCATAGTACGTACAATGATAGACTTAATACAGTGGTCCCTCGGTTTTCGGTCATCTCCAAACTCTCCCTTTTATGTAAGTATATTTTCGTAAGTGCTTTTGCAAGTGTATTTTTTGGGGTCTGAAATAAACTAACCTACGTGACATTATTTCTTAAGGAAGTAAATTCGTTCGGTAATGGCACTTGAGCAGCATTCTGGAAAGAATTTTCGGCGAAAACCGAGGGTCCACTATACATTAATGGTATACAATACAGACAGTTGATGAATTACACATACAGTTGTACCTTAGGATACGAACAGCTCAAAACTCGAACAGTTACGTAAGTGTATTTATGTAAGTGCTTTTGCAAGTGTATTTTTCGGGGTCTGAAACGGATTTATCTAATTTACGTTATTCCTTATGGGAACAAATTTGTTCGGTATAGGCACTCGAACAGCCTTCTGGAACGAATTAAGTTCATATTTCGAGGTACCACTGTACAGTGGACCCCTGGAGTTCGTGATTAATCCGTTCCAGAAGGCGCTGCAAACACCGAATATAACGAACTCCGAATATTTTCCCCATAAGAAATAATGGAAATAAAATTTATCTGTTCCAGACACCCACAAGTATTAAAATAAATTCTTTTTGTACAACAAATATACATTAAATTACACAGAAAATAATGAGAATTAAGAAATACAAACAGTAATAACATGTCACTTACCTTTATTGAAGAGTTGTTGATGTGTGGAAGATGGGAGGAGGGGGGAGGAAGGAGTAGTATGCTAGTGTTTGGAAGGGGAATCCCCTTCCATTAACACTGCAGGTACCAAGTTCTTTTCTGGGGTTACTGGCCTTTTTCTTTTAATGCCACTAGGATCAAGTTGAGAGTCACTGGACCCCTCTAACCAAAAATCTGTCCAGGGAGATCTGTGTCTGGCGATTTTTTAAAACATCCCTGAAATGGGACACCACATTGTCATTGTACATGTTGTCAGCATGGCCTGCAACAGCTTTGTTAGGGTGATATTCATCCGTAAAGCCTTGCACATCAGTCCATTTGGCACAGATCTCCCTAATCCTTGAAGAAGGCACCTTCTTCCATCTCTGTTCCTCCTCCTCCTCTGAATCATTTTCCTGAACTGTGGTCTGTTGTTGCTGTTGAAGCAACAACAGATGGCTGGTGCCTTGGTCAGCAAAGGGTACAAAGGTGTGCTGAGAAAATGTACAATGATGACTTGTTGTGTGAACAGTGTTTCGGGTGTTCCATATGGCCAAAAGTGTTTCTTGTTGTTCTAAAATCTAGAGGTTATAGAGAGAGGTTGCTATCCCTATTTTCTTGTAGAAATGCATTATTACTGCCTCTTCAAGGGGGTGCCTTGATTGTGGTTAAGGGCTCTTGATCCATGGAATCAGCTAGCCTTTCCTTCTCTTGGATCAGATCTGATTCTTCCATTCCTGAGTCACTATAAACGTTATGGGTTGAGCACTTTTCCATGAATGAAACAACATTGGTTTGTATTTACAGTGGACCCTCAGTTTTCGTTGAAAATTCTTTCCAGAATGATGTTTGAGTGCCGTTACCGAACGAATTTGTTCCCATAAGAACAAATGTAAATTAATTAGTCATTTCAGACCCCCAAAAATACACTTACAAAAGCACTTACGAAAATACACTTACATAATTGTTCGAGTTTGGAGGTGAACGAAAACCGAGGGTCCACTGTATTTAAAATTGTTGTTGATTTTTTTAACTTGCTTTTGTGCTTCATTTTGTTCTACTTAAAAACTGAATGCTTTTTTTTTTTTTTTTTTTGGCTAATTCTCTTTCCTTCAGACCTGAAGGAAGCAGCAGACTTCCAACACAGCGACCAACAACGCCTCTAGATCCATCGTCAAGGAGGAATTCCCCTCCGCAGAAATGCTCACCTTCTCACTCCGTTTCCCGTGGTTCCTCCAATGCACTTTCAAAACCTTCTCCGTCACATTTGGCATCTCCACATGCCAGATCTCCTCTTCCTAACAAAAGTCCCAATAATAATCACTGCACAGCTCCTGGATCAATGCCAATGTTGGGACTTGAAGAATCTGATCCTGTCACTAAGGTAAGACATGAGGGATGTTGCAGTTCAGAGGGTTATTTGAGTTGCAATATATGAACACCTCTGAACAGATAGGAAGAGCCTGGCTGCAAGAGTTTTCTTTCTCTCAATTATCAGATGAAGTATCAAACATCTTCCAGGTCTTGTGCTAAGGTACCCCATATGGGTTTAGCACTTCATATTATAATAATAATACTGCACTAGTAATAATTATTTTGGGAAGAAAACTAGACTGAATGAGCGTTAAAATTTGAATTCATAGGTGACTAAAATTGAAAACTGCTCCACTGCTTTCCTTTCCACTGTTTTTCTGATGACTCTAGTTTGTCACTTCTGTATTTGAAGAAGCCTTCTATGCAGGTGAAGATATCAAGGTGTTGCATTTGTCTTATTCTCTTAGTTGGGGCTTTGTCAGCCACAACCCTCCATAGATAGTGCCAACAGTGGGTTGATCAAAAAACTACTTTCTGGTAATCTATAGAAATAACTCCTGTATCGCTTGTGTGTTTTGTCCCCTTTCACATGCATGGTGGGCCTTGTTTTACAGCACTTTGCTTTGCAGTGGTTCATTAATGCAGCAGTTTTCTATTATGCCCATTCTTTGTTCAGACTTCCTACAATAAATATATTCATCAGTCATAAGCTAAGGATGAAAATATTTTAAGTAATGTATGTACTGTACATGCATTTTTTAGACCTAGCTCTATTGATTACCTAATATATGATATGCATTTGAAAGTGAAAAAAAGGCAGTGTTTCACTTTACAGCAATTTGCTTTACAGCAGTAGCCTGGAACCTAAACTGCTGTGTAAATGGGACATGCCTCTGTTTACAAATACAAATATACAGTGGACCCTCGGTTTTCGTACAGCTCCCAACTCGAACAATTATGTAAGTGTATTTTTGGGGGTCTGAAACGACTAATCTAATTTACATTCGTCCTTATGGGAACAAATTCGTTCGGTAACGGCACTCGAACAGCATTCTGGAAAGAATTATCAATGAAAACCGAGGGTCCACTGTATGTACAGTGGTCCCTCGACTATCGGTCTTAATCCGTTCCAGGAGCTAGACCTTAACACGAAAAATTCGAAACTCGAAACCTTATTTCCCATAAGAAATAATGTAAATACAATTAATCCGTTCCAGACATCCAAAAATATTCACAAAAAATTTATTTTGTAAAGATTATCTATACTTTTACATTCACAAACAATTATAAATATATGTAAAGTATAATAAATTTATAATTAAACATTTAAAATAACATTTACTTACCTTTAGGGGCCCTTATTGGTTAAATTTTTTTTTGTTTTTTTTCGTTCGATTTCTTTCATTTTTTTTTGTACATAAAGAAGCACCTTTCAATTAGGTTTGTATCAAGTTTCAAAAAGATCGCCCAACAAACAACTGAGAAAAAAATTATTTATCAATTTTTTACCAAACATCACATATAAAAAATTCTAGAGTCGTAGTGGGACTTGTTGAAGCTGTTCTGGCTTCACCTACGCATAAAACAATGCTAATCTGACATACTAATGAAAAGGTTTCTGTAATTTATCCCTATCTTCATACTTAAAAAAATAAAGTTTGTGTGTTTTTTACATGTTGGAAAATATCTGACTTTTTACCTCACATAAATCAAAAACTAATTACGATATCTCAAAAAACGTTCCATTAGAAATTAATACAACCTTTATTTTATGTTGTCTGAGTTTCATTTCATTCCTATGATTATTAACGGTTCCTGTCCAATATATAGATGAATAACTTACTTCTGAGATAATCCGCGCGGAAGGAAATTTTTTTTTTCCAGCAGCAAAATAGCATTTTTCTCAGCTTTATCTTGCATTACGAGTGTATATCATAGTTAGCCCTGTTCGTTTTCTTTAATACAAGACCCCTAGAGGGCCAATGGCACCCCCCCAGGAACACCCACACTCAGTGATATACTATTATAATTTGGAGGCGGTGCCAGGCGGCGATCATATTATGCCACATATTATTCATTCTGGAGTATTTACTATGTTTATTTGTTATTTATATTGTATATTATGTCATAATAGATCAATTGTGATAGATATAAAAGCCGTAGTATTGATAATAGCGTTATAATGAAGCATATTCCCCATCTATCCTGAGTCAGGAATTTCTGCTGACGCAATCAAATGTTCTAGAAGGTTCCTGATTGGCTGGAAGTCTTCGGATAATCCCCGCCCACTCTGTTATGATGCCAAATCGTCAATTATTATATAAGTAAGAATACTACAAGAAATTAAGGAAAAAAATTGGGAAAAAAAATACGAAAATTCACGAAATGTCAGCCGACCTACTATGGTTGTTGGCGTCACCATGTGTGTTATAAACGACCATAATTCCTTGTAGGAATGTCGTAGAACAATGATTCTTGTACCATTGCGTAGCTAGAGAGTTACTCTATTTTTCAATATGGTTAACTCAATTTTCAAAATTTTTCAAATATTTTTCCTCGCGCGCGGTGTACGCGTATAGACCCCCTTTATTGAAGAGAGTTGCTGGCATCTGGAAGATAGGGAGGAGGACAGGGGGAGGGAGCACTCATTGTTTGGAAGGGGAATCCCCCTCCAAAAGGACTTCAGGTAACAAGTCCCTCTCTGGGGTTACTTCCCTTCTTGGTCTTTTAATGCCACTAGGACTAGCTTGAGAGTCACTAGAACCCTGTCTCACAAAATAACTGTCCAGAGTCCTCTGTTTCTGGCGCCTCTTTAACATTTTCCTGAAGTGCAACATGGCTTGCTCAGGGTGGTGTTTTTCAACAAATGTCTGCAACTCATTCTACTTTGTACACATATCCTTAAGCACTGAAGAAGGCACCTCCTTCACTCCCTCTTCCTCCTCCTGTGAATCAATAGCCTCAACTCTGGTCTTATGCTCTTCCAGTTCCAGCTGTTGCAGCTCTTCAGTGGTTAGGTCTACCCTGTGCTCCTCTACCAACTCTTCCACATCCTCACCACTCAACTCCAACCCCAGGCTGTTCCCCAATGCCACAATATCTTCCACAACAGGCACAGAGTCAGCCTCAAATCCTTCAAAATCCCTCTTTTCAACACAATCCAGCCACAGTGGTCTCCAAGCAGAGTTCAAAGTCCTGGAAGTCACTCCCTCCCAAGCCTTACCTATAAGGCCTATGCAATGGACGATATTGAAGTGATCTTTCCAGAACTCTCTTAGGGTCAATGCAGTGTCCGAGGTCACTTCAAAGCACTTCTGAAACACTGCTTTGGTGTACAGTTTCTTGAAGTTACAAATGACCTGCTGGTCCATGGGCTGGATGAGAGGAGTGGTGTTAGGAGGCAAGAACTTTACTGTGATGAAATTGAAGTTGTCAGACAAATAGTCTTGCAAGTTGTGAGGATGAGCAGGAGCATTGTCCAGTACCAGGAGGCACTTGAGTCCCAATTTCTTTTCCAGGAGATATTTCTTCACACTAGGGCCAAACACTCCAGTCAGCCATTCCACGTAAATGTCCTTAGTGACCCATGCCTTGGTGTTAGCCTTCCAATGCACACACAAATTATTACTGTTAACATTGTGTTTCTCGAAGGCTCTGGGATTTTCTGTGATACACCAGTAAAGGCTTCACTTTAAAATCACCACTGGCATTAGCACACATCATGAGAGTTAGCCTGTCTTTCATAGGCTTGTGTCCTGGCAGTGCCTTTTCCTCCTGAGTAATGTAGGTCCTCTTTGGCATTTTCTTCCAAAACAGGCCTGTTTCATCACAATTAAACACTTGGGGTTCAAATTTTTCAGTGTCTACGAACCCCTTAAATTCACTCACAAACTTTTCACCATGCCTCACAACACTGTGTATGCCACTGTTTCTTAAACCTCTCAAACCAGCCTCTGCTGGCTTTAAAATCACTTGCCTCAGCACTGGTTGTAGGCATTGTCTTGACAAGATCTGCAGGCAACTGCCTTGCCTTTTCACAAATTATCGCTGTGGAAATACTATCACCCGCTATCTGTTTTTCATTGATCCACACCCCCAACAACTTCTCAACCTCATCCACTGTTTTCGATCTATTTTTCTTTAACATATCAACACCTTTTGCAACATTAGCTTCCTTGATTTCTTTTCTCTTTGCCAGGATAGAGGCGATAGTAGATTGGTTTTTGTTGTACATCCTGGCAAGCTCGCTCACACGTACGCCACTCTCATATTTTTCTACAATCTCTTTCTTCACTTCGATGGTGTTCCTCACTCTCTTTACCACAGGGGTGCCACTAGGAAGCTTCTTTGAACCCATGGTGACTTATTTCACAGTGACAATCACTAAACCACCAATAAACACAACAAATGTATTGTGAATGTTTGAAAGAGCACGCTGGGTATTGTTCACTCAAGTGTAAACAACGCTAGACTGGCGTCCTGCGAGGCGCGCAAGCGCAGGCAGGCGGACAGGTCTGGTACAGACCTCTACTCGAGTAAAGACCGATACACAAGAAAAATATTGAACGAAAAAAGCAACCTTTACACGAAATAACCGTTATTCGGACAGACCGAAACTCTGGGGTCCACAGTACTTCATTTCTCTTCTGCAGTATGGTATAGAGATAATATAGTTTACATGTACTAAATATTGTTAGCCACAAAAGAAAGCCACTAGCATGCAGGGCATTTCAGGCAGACTAATACTAATGCTTAAAGACTACTAAAGAATTTGACAAATTATTAAGTAGGAGTTTTCAAATGTACGAAAAAAAGAGAGGTAGATAAATGAACAATTTTGCTTTATCCTATTGTGGATAATAATTTAAAAGGTTTGTTGACAATTTTCTTCTATTGTAAGGATGATTTTGTTAGTAACCTGTACTCGATATATTATTTATTGGTGAATATTTTGACAGGAAATGAGTGATTCTTCAAGCGATTCCGACAGCAACAGCAGTTCCTCCTCCTGTAGCGAGTCTGACTCAGAGTCTGAACCTGAGCAAGATGCGACAGCAAAAAAGACCAATGGGCACGGTAAGTATCTTTGTAATGTACAGTCAACCCTCCGTTTTCGTGTATCTCTGTTTTCGTGTGTTTCAGTTTTTGTGCATTTTTTTCGGGGAAATTTTACCTTCGTTTTCGTGCTTGGTATGGAACCTGTCCACCAGTGCCCTGCACATACAAAGCCGCAAGACCGCCACCCACGCATCTCCCACGCACATTGTCACGCAGTGTAGCATTGTTTATGCTTGAGTGAACATCATCCCAGGCGTTCATACAAAACATTTATTAACAATTCATTGTTTTTGGCCCTTGATTATTGTGTGTGACTACTAAATAAGCTACCATGGGCCCAAAGAAAGCTCCAAGTGCCAGTTCTTTGGTAAAGAAAGTGAGGAACACCATAGACCTGAAGAAAGAAATAGAAAAATATGATAGTGGTGTGCGTATTGCCGAGCTCGCCAAGATATACAAGAAGGTCCCAACAACCATCGGTTCCATTGTGGCTAAGAGAAAAGAAATCGCTGAAGCTAATGTTGTGAAAGGGGTGAATACAATAACGAAACAGAGATCACAAACAATGGAAAATATGGAGAAATTGTTGTTGGTGTGGATAAACGAAAAACTGCTAGCGGGTGACTGTGTTGTGCAGTCATTAATTTGTGAAAAAGCAAGGCAGTTGCATACTGATCTTGTCAAGAAAATGCCTGGAACCAGTGATGATGTTGATGAATTTAAGGCCAGCAAAGGCTGGTTCGAAAAATTCAAGAAGAGAAGTAGCATACACAGTGTTGTAAGGCATGGTGAGGGTGCCAGTTCAGATAAACAAGGGGCTGAAAAATTTGTGCAAAAGTTTAAAGAATATGTAGAGGCTGAAAATTTAAAACCCCAACAAGTGTTTAATTGTGACGAAACAGGCCTCTTTTGGAAGAAAATGCCAAAGAGGACCTACATCACGCAGGAGGAAAAGGCAATGCCAAGACACAAGCCTATGAAAGACAGGCTAACTCTCATGTTGTGTGGTAATGCTAGTGGGGATTTCAAAATGAAACCTTTACTGGTGTATCACTCTGAAACTCCCAGAGTGTTCAAGAAATACAGTGTTGACAAGAGTAAATTGTGTGTGATGTGGAAGTCTAACCCTAAGGCATGGCCCCAGTGTGAAGAAATATCTATTGGACAATAAATTGGGGCTCAAGTGCCTCCTGGTAATGGACAATGCTCCTGCTCATCCTCAAGACTTGGAAAACCAAATGTCTAAGGATTTCAGATTTGTAACAGTGAAGTTCTTGCCTCCTGACACCACTCCTCTCATCCAGCCCATGGACCAGCAGGTCATTGCAAACTTCAAAAAACTGTACACCAAAGCAATGTTTGAAAGGTGCTTTAATGTGACCAATGACTCTGAATTGACCCTAAAAGAGTTTTGGAAGGATCACTTCAATATCTTCCATTGCATAGGCCTTATAGATAAAGCTTGACAGGGAGTGACTTCCAGGACGATGAACTCTGCTTGGAGAAAGTTGTGGCCAGATTCTGTCCAAGAGAGGGATTTTGAAGGGTTTGGGGCTGACCCTGAGGAGCCTATGGAAGTTGTGGAAAGTATTGTGGCATTGGGGAATTGCATGGGGTTGGATGTGAGTAGCCAGGATGTGGAAGAGTTGGTGGAGGACCACAATGACGATCTAACCACTGAAGAGCTGCTAGAGCTTGAGCTGCAACACCATCAAAGCAGATCTGAGGAAATTGCTTCAATGAAGGAGGAAGAGAGATGTAAGGTGCCTTCTTCAGAGATTAAGGAGATTTGTGCAATGTGGAGTAGGGTGCATTCATTTGTGGAGGAACATCACCCTGACAAAGATGTTGCAATCCGTCTCATCAACATGTTCAATGACATCTCTTTTTCCCATTTTAGGGACATTTTAAAGAGATGCCAGACACAGAGCTCTCTGGACAGATATTTAGTGCCACAGGTGTGCAGTTACTCTGAAGCTGGTCCTAGTTCCAGTAAAAGACAACGAAGGGAAGTGACCCCAGGAAGGTTCCCCTTCCAAAAATTAGGATCTCTTCCCTGTCCCCTCCTCCCTCTCTTCCATCCAGCAACATGAGTCTTCAATAAAGGTAAGTGTCACATTGAATTCATTCATTTGTGCATGTAAATCTATCTTTAACCCTTTCAGGGTTAAAGATAGAACTCAAAGCCGTAGTTCTACAGCTTTGAGGTCTGGGTCCAAACCGTAGTTCTACGTCATGAGCTCAGCTCACTCAAATAAGCTTTGAGCTGTAAATTTGGGCCTAGATATGAGAGAATACATCTATGTGGTAAGTGTGCACCACATAAAACAAATCCTGCAGCACACGGTGCATAATGAGAGAAAAAAACTGAAACCGTAATTTTAGATTAAAACAGCGACTTTGCAGTGTTTTTCGTATACTTTTTATAGTTGTATTTGCGATTTCTTGGTCTCATTTGATAGAATGAAAGATATATTACAGATATAGAGATGATTTTGATTGGTTTTAGTACTGGAAATGGCTTTAAACTGAGCTCAAAGTAGCGGAAATGTTAAATTTTTGCCCAGTGTTCAAGAGTAAACAAATGACCTCACACGTCTAATACGCGCCAGCTGGTGGGTCTAATATATGTTCACAAATGTGGTGAACAGTATTTGGATAAGGGTAAAGAGGTTTTTGTGGCATTTATGGATTTGGAAAAGGCGTATGATAGGGTGGATAAGGGGGCAATGTGGCAAATGTTGCAGGTGTATGGAATAGGAGGTAGGTTACTGAAAGCAGTGAAGAGCTTTTATGAGGATAGTGAGGCTCAGGTTAGTGTGTAGGAGAGAGGGAGATTATTTCTTGGTAAAAGTAGGCCTTAGACAGGGATGTGTGATGTCACCGTGGTTGTTCAATATATTTATAGATGGGGTTGTAAGAGAAGTGAATGCGAGGGTCTTGGCAAGAGGTGTGGGGTTAAAAGACAAAGAATCAAATACAAAGTGGGAGTTGTCACAGTTGCTTTTTGCTGATGACACTGTGCTTTTGGAAGATTCTGAAGAGAAGTTGCAGAGGTTGGTGGATGAATTTGGTTAGGTATGTAAAAGAAGAAAATTGAAAGTGAATATAGGAAAGAGTAAGGTGACGAGGATAACAAAAAGATTAGGGGACGAAAGATTGGATATCAGATTGGAGTGAGAGAGTATGGAGGAGGTGAATGTATTCAGATATTTGGGAGTGGACATGTCAGCAGATGGGTCTATGAAGGATGAGATGAATCATAGAATTGATGAGGGGAAAAGGGTGAGTGGTGCACTTCGGAGTCTGTGGAGACAAAGAACTTTGTCCATGGAAGTTAAGAGGGGAATGTATGAGTTTAGTTATACCAACACTCTTGTATGGGTGTGAAGCATGGGTGATGAATGTCGCAACGAGGAGAAGGCTGGAGGCAGTGGAGATGTCATGTCTGAGGTCAATGTGTGGTGTGAATATAATGCAGAGAATTCGGAGTTTGGAAATTAGGAGGAGGTGCGGGATTACCAAAACTATTATCCAGAGGGCTGAGGAGGGGTTGTTGAGGTGGTTCGGACATGTAGAGAGAATGGAACGAAACAGAATGACCTCAAGAGTGTATAAATCTGTAGTGGAGGGAAGGCGGGGTAGGGGTCGGCCTAGGAAAGGTTGGAGGGGGGGTAAAAGAGGTTTTGTGTGCGAGGGGCTTGGATTTCCAGCAAGCATGCGTGTGCGTATTTGATAGGAGTGAATGGAGACAAATGGTTTTTAATACTTGACGTGCTGTTGGAGTGTGAGCAAAGTAACATTTATGAAGGGATTCAGGGAAACCGGCAGCCCGGACTTGAGTCCTGGAGATGGGAAGTACAGTGTCTGCACTCTGAAGGAGGGGTGTTAATGTTGCAGTTTTATAACTGTAGTGTAAAGCACCCCTCTGGCAAGACAGTGATGGAGTGAATGATGACGAAATTTTTTCTTTTTCGGGCCACCCTGCCTTGGTGGGAATCGGCCGATGTGTTAATAAAAAAAATAAATGTGGTGATATTATTTGTACAATTATTACAATATTACATAACAGTAAGTCTTCCATTTTTTGGTTTTAATAAAAATTCATTATGTGAATAAAAAATCAAAATGGAATTCATTTGTAAAGACTGAAAACGTAACTAATGAACAGACTAAATGTTAGTTTAGTGCCAGGAATGCCTGCATTGCTTATTCTGGACACTGTTTTGAAATTGGAATATTTTGAACTTTGAGTTAAATTGGCAAAATTACCAATTTCCAATCACTTTATTTTGTAGTTGAAACAGTTGACTGGGCGATTTCTTGTGCTCAATCGATAGAATAGAAGTAATACTAGTGAAATAGCTAAGAATTCGGTCGACTGGAATAATGTAATTGGCCTAAAATGGGAGTCAAAGTCGGCAAAATCGCCGATGTGTAAATATCGCTGACACATCAAAATTCGCGAGAGCATAATTTCGTCAATTTTCAATCAAATTTCGTACTTTTTGTTTTATTACCTTCAGAGAAAGATTCTCTACCATTTCATAAGAAAAAATAAGAATTTTTTTTTTTAAATTCTTGGACACTGGCGCACCCCTTCCAAAAATGGCCTTGGACCCTGAAAGGGTTAAGGCCCCCCCCCAAAAAAAAAAAAAAATCAAACTTCTGGGTTTCTGGAACAGATTAATTGAATTTCCATTATTTCTTATGGGGAAAATGGTTTCAGTTTTCGTGTGTTTCAGTTTTAGTCGATCAGGAACAGATTAAGCAAGAAAACGGAGGGTTGACTGTAGAGCATTGACTGTCGTTATAATTGTGGGAAAGCACTAAACCCATCGAAATGGCTTGTAATCAGTTTTGATCTGAGGTAGGGAAAGGTAGCCCCCATTTCTTTGGATCAAGAGCCTTGGACTGCCAACAGTGCTATGGATACCACACAAGATAGTGTTATATTTAGAATCTCTAAGGTGGGTTACTTTAAAGTTGAAAGGCTCTTAATTCAAGGAATTTGAGCTGAAGTTCCTATCCTCAGATCATACCTGATGATCTCCCATTCCTCAAATACTGCATGACCCCTTTGGGTTTAGTGCTTCATGAAAAAAAAAATAATGATAATGTTTAGGTGCAATCCCTCCTAAGCACATGTCTGTATTTTACTGCAACTGAAGATTATCATTAAATAGACTTGTCTCTAAAAATGTTGCAATTTTACTGTTGTGCTTCATCAGGCATCTTTGTATTTTGTGTTTATCTGTTTGTGCAATGGAACAGTCTTGTCCTTATGCATGATTTTTTTCTATGCCTTTCTCCTGCCAAGGCAGGGTGACCCAAAGAAGGAAACACATTTGCCATTATTCATTCAGTAACTGTCTTGAAATAAGTGTGTAGACATCACAATTCGGATTTACCCTCCTGTAACTTCCCCACCCCTTCTTTGGTTCTTAGGAGTGGAGTTGTTGCCCTTCCTGCTTTCAGGACTCAAGTCAAGCTAACTGGTTTCCCTGAATTCCTTGATAAATGTTACTGTGCTAACACAGCATGTCCATTGAAAACCACTTATCTCCATTCACTCTTATCAAAACATTGACACAAGCTTGCTGTATGCCCAAGCTCCTGAAACTCAAAGCCTCCTTTACTCCCTCCAACCATTTCTGGGATAACCCCTACCTGACCTATCTGCCACCCCAAATTTATACACTCCTTTCATCATTCTATTCCTCTACACCATTTCTATAAACCCTCAAAAACTCCTCAGCATTCTGAATTATATTTTATGTGTCCCCTTCATTACTTTTTAATTTCACTCTTAAATCTCGGCATGATATTCACACCACACATTGCATGACATCTCCACTTCCTCTATCCTCTTCAGTGCAGCATTCAATTCATGCCTTGCACCCATTTAAAAGTTTTGGTATCACTATACTCTGGTACATTCCCTTTTTTGTATCCATAGATAATCATTTTTCTTTCCACAGATGCCTCAACACCACATCCACTTTTGTCCTCTCATATATTTTTTGATTCACCTCATCTTTCATAGACCCATTTTCACCCTAGCATTCACTTCCTTTACAACCCCTTCTATAAATGTTAAACAACCGTGGTGACATCACACATCCCTGTCTAAGTTCTATTTTTAATGGAAATCCCTTTCATATTTTAACCTGAGCCTCACCATCCATATAAAAGAAACTCTTAAATGTTTTTGGTAGCCTACCTCCTGTTCCACACACATGCAAAATCTGCCTCATGACTTTCCTATCCACCCTATCATAAATTGGTGGGCGAGAGGGAGAGCTAGATCATGAACTGGTGGGTGAGAGGGAGAACTAGATCATGAACTGGTGAGCGAGAGGGAGAACTAGATCATGAACTGGTGGGTGAGAGGGAGAGCTAAATCATGAACTGGTGGGTGAGAGGGAGAACTAGATCATGAACTGGTGGGTGAGAGGGAGAACTAGATCATGAACTGGTGGGTGAGAGGGAGAACAAGCAGCTTTTTACCCTTATTTATGTACTGCTTATTTATGTTTCAATGGAAACACTTGGTCTACATATATCCTACCCTTCCTAAATCCTCCCTTCTCTTCGGCAATCCTATGATCTGTCGTACCCCAGTCCTTTCAATAATAGTTCTTAACATAAACTTTACCTGGTAGGTAGCAGGTTAGTAGACAGCAACTCCCCAGGGATGTACTACCATCCTGCTACTTCTACTTACTCTTAGTTTACATTACACTTGCATGTACAAATATATATACACACCCCTCTGGGCTTTCTTCTATTTTCTTAACAGTTCTTGTTCTTGTTTATTTCCTCTTATCTCCATGGGAAGTGGAACAGAATTCTTCTTCCGTTAGCCATGCGTGTCATAAGAGGCAACTAACATGCCGGGAGCAAGGGGCTAGTAACCCCCTTCTCCTGTATACATTACTAAAGTTAAAAAGGGAAACTTTTGTTTTTCTTTTTGGGCCACCCTGCCTCGGTGGGATACGGCTGGTGAGTTGAAAGAAGAAGAAACTTCCTGATATAATCACAAGGCTTGTCCTCTACAATTTTTTTCAACACATCGGCCATCTCCCACTGAGGCAAGGTGACCTTAAAAGGAAGAAGTTTTTCTTCTCTTTCCATTTAGTAATTTATACAGGAAAAGGAGTTACTAGCCCCTTGCTTCCAAGTTTTTAGTCGCATTGTACTACACACGTGGCTTACTGAGGAAGGATTCTTCTCCACTTCCTCATGCACATCCCCAATAATTCTTTACATTAATCTTTTGTCCTCTTTTTTCCATTATATATACAAAAGAACTACGTATACCTGTTCTCTGCCAGTTCATTCATATACACTTAACCCTCGGTTCTCGTTATTAATCCATTCCAGAGGGCCCGTCGAACACTGATTTGGACAAACTCCGATTCTATTTTCCCCATAAGAAATAATGGAAATAAAATTAATCCGTTCCAGACATCCAAAAGTATTAAAATAAAATATTTTTTTTACAACATATAGACATTTCATGTACACACAATTTTATGAGAAATAAAGAAATAATAGTACAATAACATGTCACTTACATTTATTGAAGAGTTGTTGATGTGTGGAAGACGGGAGGAGGGGAAAAGATGGAGTGGTATGCTAGTGTTTGGAAGGGGAATCCCCCTTCCATTAACACTGCAGGTGGCAAGTTCTTTTCTGGGGTTACTTCCCTTTTTCTTTTAATGCCACTAGGACCAGCTTGAGAGTCACTGGACCCCTCTCTCACAAAAAATCTGTCCAGGGAGCTCTGTGTCTGGCGGTTCTTTAAAATGTCCCTAAAATGTAACAAGACATGGTCATTAAACATGTCGCATACACGACCTGCAACAGCTTGGTTAGGGTGATAATCATCCATAAAGCCTTGCACATCAGCCCATTTGGCACAGATCTCCCTAATCCTTGAAGAAGGCACCTTCTTCCATCTCTGTTCCACCTCCTCTTCCTCCTCTGGACCATTTTCCTGAACTCTGGTCTGTTGTTGCTGTTGAAGCTCTTACAGATCTTCAGTGGTTAGCTCTTCATTGTGCTCCTCCACCAACTGTTCCACATCCTCAGTACAAGCATCCAACCCCATGGACTTGCCCAGTTCCACAATTTCTTGCAAAACAGGCTCAGGGTTCGGAGGCTCAGCCCCAAAACCTTCAAAATCCCTCTTCTAGGACACAGTCTGGCCACAATTTTCTCCAGGCAGAGTTCAAAGTCCTGGTAGTCACTCCCTCCCTAGCCTTACCTATAAGGTTTACACAATGCAGGATATGGAAATGATCTTTCCAAAAGTCTTTTAGGGTCATATTCATGTCTACGGTCACATCAAAGCACTTTTGAAACATTGCTTTGGTGTAGAGTTTTTTAAAGTTGCAAATGACCTGCTGGTCCATGGGCTGGAGGAGAGGAGTGGTATTAGGGGGCAAGAACTTCACTTTGATGAACTTAGTCCACAATTTGCTCTGTCAAGTCTGGAGGATGACAAGGAGCATTGTCCATTATCAGGAGGCACTTAAGTGGCAAATTATTTTCCTAGAGATATTTCTTCACACTGGGGCCAAACACTTCATGGAACCAATCACAGAAAATGTCCCTAGTGACCCATGCCTTATTGTTAGACTTCCACATCACACACAAATTAGACTTGGCGACACCGCATCTCTTAAACACTTGGGGATTTTCAGAATGATACACCACTAAAGGCTTCACTTTAAAATCACCACTGGCGTTGGCACAAAGCATAAGAGTTAGCCTGTCTTTCATAGGCTTATGTCCTGGGAGTGCCTTTTCCTCCTGTGTAATGAAGGTCCTGTTTGGCATTTTCTTCCAAAACAGGCCTGTTTCGTCACAATTGAACACTTGTTGGGGTTGGAATTGTTCAGCCTCTATGTACCCCACGAATTCATTCACATAATTTTCAGCCACACTTTTGTCAGAACTGGCTGCCTCACCATGCCTCACAACACTATGTATGCCACTTCACTTCTTAAATCTGTCAAACCAGCCTTTGCTGGCTTTAAATTCATTCACTTCAGCACTCGTTGCAGGCATTTTCTTAACGAGATCATCATGCAACTGCCTTGCCTTTTCACATATTATCGCCTGCGAAACACTATCTCCTGCTAATTGCTTCTCGTTGATCCACAACAACAACAAAGTTTCCACTTGTTCCAGCACTTGAGATCTCTGTTTTGTGACTATACTTGCACCTTTCACAACAACAGCGTCCTTGATTTCCTTTCTCTTGGCCATAATGGAAGAGATGGTTGAATGGGATTTGCCAAAGAGCCTGGCCAGCTCAGTGATACACACTCCACTTTCATATTTTGCTATCATCTCCTTCAATTCTACCGTATTTCTGACATTCTTTACCACAGGCTTGGCACTAGGAGCTTTTTTGGGGCCCATGGTGGCTTATTTATCAGTTGCAAGCACTAAAAACAGTGGAATAATGACAATATACTGGTATGAATGCGTGGATGGCGTGGGTGGTGGTCGCTCGCTTGTAAACAATAGCACACTGAGTGCCCGGGCCCAGCTGGGCCACGCGTATGAGTCTGGGACGAATCGCCAACTCCGAGCGGATCGGCTAATACCGAGCCAAAATTCTCGTTAAAAAAACGGTCGAACACCGATTTGGACGAACGCCGATGGCGTCGAACACCGGGGGTTGACTGTATTGAGTAAATACACGTACCACTTAACACTTAAACACTATATCCCCAATGGCTTCCAGTATCTGTCTTTATCCCAACCTCTTTACCTCTACCCCCTTCCCTCCCTATCATTCTACCCACTGCCTTTTATACTTTTCTCCAATGACCAATGCATGATTTTTTTTTTTTTACCTTATTAACACACTGGCCATTTCCCACCAAGGCAGAGTGACCCGAAAAAAGAAAAAACTCTCATCACTTGCTCACTTCATTGGTAGATTTGGTTAACCTTAACCTAGCTTAATCTATGTAGAAAAACTTTTTTAAGCATATGAAGTTAATAACCAGCATTAGTATTAAAAGAGATAAGTTACTGAATGCGATAACTCTCAAGTTCACGGTGCCCTGCTTTACAGTGCTTTGCTTTGTGGCATTTCTCTAATAGAGCAGTTTTCAGTTTTATCCATTCTTCATTTATTCAGACTTTCTACAATAAATATATTCACTACTCAATATAAGCTGAAGATAAAAAATATTTTGTGTACTATATATGTATTTTTTAGGCCTAGCTCTATTGTTCACTTAACCCTTTCAGGGTCTAAGCCGTAGATCTATGCATTGTCCGCAGGGTCCAAGAATTTAAAAAAACAAATTTTTTAATTTTTTTCTTATGAAATGGTAGAGAATCTTTTTCAGAAGGTAATTAAACAAAAAGTACGAAATTTGGTGGAAAACTGATGAAATTACACTCGCGAGTTTGACTGTGTCAGCAATATTTACATATCGGCGATTTTGCCCACTTTGACTCCTATTTTAGGCCAATTACATTATTCCAGTTGACCAAATTCTTAGCTATTTCGTTAGTATTACTTCAATTTAATCGATTGAGCACAAGAAACTGCCCAATCAACTATTTCAAGTAGCCAATAAAGTGATCAGAAATTGGTAATTTCGCCAATTTCACACAAAATTCTAAATATTCCAATTTCAAAACAGCGTCCAGAATAAGCAATGCAGGCATTCCTGGCACTAAAATAAACATTTCCTCTGTTTATTAGTTACGTTTCCAGGCTTTACAGATGAATTCCATTTTGATTTTTTATTTACATAAAGAATTTTTATTCTCACCAAAAAATAGATGAATTACTCTTATGCAATATTGTAATAATTGTATAAACACTATCATTGCATTTGTAAACATATATTAGACCCACCAATTGACGTGTATTGGTCGTGTGATATGATTTGTTTACTCTTGAAAATCAGCAAAAGTCAAACATTTCTGCTATTTTGAGCTCAACTAGAAGCTATTTTTAGTATTAATATATCTTCCATTCTATCAAATGAGACCAAGAAACCACGAAAACAACCGTAAAAACCACATGAAAATACACCACAAAGTTGCTGTTTTAATCGAAAAAGTCAGTTTTTTTTCTCATTATGCACTACATGCTTCAGGATTTACTTGATATGGTGCACACATACCACATAGATGCATTCTCTCATATCTAGGCCCAAATTTACTGATCACAGCTTATCTGAGAGAGCTGAGCTCATGGCATAGATCTATGGTTTAGACCCTGTGGACAGTGCGTAGATATACGGCTTGGACCCTGAAAGGGTTAATATATGATACAGGTACAACATCAATTTTCCGGACCTTTGGTTGCAAAGCCTTTCCGGATTACTGATTATTCCGCCTTTAGAGAGCACATATTTCTTGATCTTGGGATTATTGGACACCACTGCCTCATGAAAAACATTTTTCTTTGTAACTTATTAGTAATATTACAAATAGGGAACAGGTGGGGTTTGAACCTATGGCAAGTGAGTCCTAAAACTCACAGGCCAGTGTGTTAACCACTTGGCCACCTGGTTCTGAAAAGATTCATTTAATTAGGTGTATATTTCTGTACCCCATAAGGAGGTTAGAATGGGCCACCACTGACCACAAATGCAGGTTTTTACAGACGAATCTCACACCAGTGTGGCTGTGGCATACTCTAGCTCAAGTGCCTTCAAAGCTGTTATGATTTGTTTGCAATTTTGTTATCATAAATTTGTAAGTAATACAGTCATACCTCGGTTAACGATGTTGTCGGATAACGATAATTTCGGTTAACGATATTTTTTGACGTAAAAAAAATGATTGCACGACATTCGTACCGGACGTGTCCGCATGGCGGCCAGCTGAGCGCGCACTCCAGGGAGCGTCAGTGTGCTATTGTTTACAAGCGAGAGCGACCACCACTATTTATACCATTTATACCAGTATATTGTCATTATTCCACTGTTTTTAGTGCTTGCAACTGCTAAATAAGCTACCATGGGTCCAAAGAAAGCTCCTAGTGCCAGCCCTGATAGAGTAGCATCATGCAGGAGTGTAGCATTCATAGAGTAGCATCGCAGGAGTGTAGCATTCATGCAGGGAGTGTAGCATTCATGCAGGGAGTGTAGCATTCATGCAGGGAGTGTAGCATTCATGCAGGGAGTGTAGCATTCATGCAGGGAGTGTAGCATTCATGCAGGGAGTGTAGCATTCATGCAGGGAGTGTAGCATTCATGCAGGGAGTGTAGCATTCATGCAGGGAGTGTAGCATTCATGCAGGGAGTGTAGCATTCATGCAGGGAGTGTAGCATTCATGCAGGGAGTGTAGCATTCATGCAGGGAGTGTAGCATTCATGCAGGGAGTGTAGCATTCATGCAGGGAGTGTAGCATTCATGCAGGGAGTGTAGCATTCATGCAGGGAGTGTAGCATTCATGCAGGGAGTGTAGCATTCATGCAGGGAGTGTAGCATTCATGCAGGGAGTGTAGCATTCATGCAGGGAGTGTAGCATTCATGCAGGGAGTGTAGCATTCATGCAGGGAGTGTAGCATTCATGCAGGGAGTGTAGCATTCATGCAGGGAGTGTAGCATTCATGCAGGGAGTGTAGCATTCATGCAGGGGGGAGTGTAGCATTCATGCAGGGGGAGTGTAGCATTCATGCAGGGAGTGTAGCATTCATGCAGGGAGTGTAGCATTCATGCAGGGAGTGTAGCATTCATGCAGGGAGTGTAGCATTCATGCAGGGAGTGTAGCATTCATGCAGGGAGTGTAGCATTCATGCAGGGAGTGTAGCATTCATGCAGGGAGTGTAGCATTCATGCAGGGAGTGTAGCATTCATGCAGGGAGTGTAGCATTCATGCAGGGAGTGTAGCATTCATGCAGGGAGTGTAGCATTCATGCAGGGAGTGTAGCATTCATGCAGGGAGTGTAGCATTCATGCAGGGAGTGTAGCATTCATGCAGGGAGTGTAGCATTCATGCAGGGAGTGTAGCATTCATGCAGGGAGTGTAGCATCATGCAGGGAGTGTAGCATATGCAAGGAGTGAGCATTCATGCAGGGAGTGTAGCATTCATCAGGGAGTGTAGCATTCATGCAGGGAGTGTAGCATCATGCAGGGAGTGTAGCAGTCATGCAGGGAGTGTAGCAGGCATGCAGGGAGTGTAGCAGGCATGCAGGGAGTGTAGCAATAAAAGAAAAAGGCCAGTAACCCCAGAAAAGAACTTGCCACCTGCAGTGTTAATGGAAGGGGATTCCCCTTCCAAACACTAGCATACTATACTCCATCCTTTCCCCTCCTCCCGTCCTCCACACATCAACAACTCTTCAATAAATGTAAGTGACATGTTATTGTACTATATTTACATGTGTATTTATTTATTGTTCATTAAATTGTGTATTATTTAATGTCAAAAAGTTCTAAAAATATTTTATTTTACTACTTTTGAAAGTCTTGGACGGATTAATTTTATTTCCATTACAGTGGACCCCTGAGTTTCGTAAACCCCGGAAATCGTACATTTATGTAAGTATAATATTTTAAGTGCTTGTGGAAAAGTATTTTTGGGGGTCTGAAATAGACTAACCTACGTGACATTTTTTCTTAAGGGAGTAAATTCGTTCGGTAATGGCACTTGAGCAGACTTCAGGAGTGAAGTTTTTACGAAACTCGGGGGTCCACTGTATTTCCTATGGGGAAAATTGATTCGGTTAACGATTGTTTCGGTTAAAGATATGCCCTCTCTGACGGATTAATATCGTTAACCGAGGTATGACTGTACAGAGAAAGATTGCAGTCAGCAGGATTCGAAATGACTTCTAAGGAGTGGCATAGCTCCCTAGATCATTCTCTGTATACGTATACCTCTACTTATTTCTGCGTGATGCATTGATATAAACAATTTTAAGTAATGCATATAGTACCGTATGATGTCAGAAATGTTTTTTTCAGTGCCTAAATATTTATTTTTCATTTTCAGGTGCCACAGCAAATGGAACCAACGACTTAATCAATGACCTCGAATTGTCTTCTGTTTCGGAAGATAGCGATTAATTTCCTAGCTAGATTTTCAGTCTACCTATAATTAAAAAGGGTAGTAAAGAAATTTCTGTGTATAGATAAAACATATGCCTTTATATTTTTAGTGACTGAAAGGCAAGCCATAATTTTATTATACTTTTCTAAATGTATAAGTTAATGTTGATAATTGTTGTGATGGGTGTGGATGGTGTTCTCTTAGCCTTAGTGATCCTGTGCTTCAGACATCCTCAAGGAAACTGTCTGAGGTTTGTGAAGGCTTATTGTGAATTTCAAATTTTGTTGGTGTCTTCGGTAACTTCCAATGCCTTTTTTTTTTTTTTTTTTTTTTTGTAATGAAGTTTGCGTTGGTAAGCAACGTTAATTTTTCCAGTATTGTGATTGTGAAGGGATAAAATCTGTTTATTTCAAATCAGTTTTCACACTGTAAATACAAGTGGTCCTTAACTTGCAAACATTCACGCTTGACATTCACGCTTGACATTCATGCTTGACATCCACATTTACAATCATACACACATAGGAAGCAAATTAAGTTTTACAACTGTTGAACTGCAGAATCAAACAAGTCAAAGCCTAACTATCCTTTGTGTTATTGTTTTCCACACCAGCAACACAGTTGTCGGTTGAAACACAGGGAAAGTAACACAATTGTAGGTTGAAACACAAGAAATGACATATTTGTAAGTTGAAACACCTGTTTAGCAACACATAAGTTGAAACACAAGGAAGGTTAGAGACCTCCTGCAGTAGTTCTTTTACAGAAGATTTCTTGATATGCCAAGTGAGAGCTGGTTGTGTTGCTCTCTCCTCTCTCTTCCAGTTCTCACTTTTCTCTAATTTTTAGTCTTTCCTCTATTTCTTTTTTCTCTTTCTCCTCCATTTCTTGCTTGCTTCTAATTTTTACTCTCTCCTCCATTTCATGCACTCCTTTTCCTGCTCTTACCCCTCAGTTTCCTTGATGCTGGTGAGGGGACACTAGCAGAGGAACTAGACTTGTTTGCCCCTTCCTTGGATCAAACCTGAATGCCTTCCTCATATTTTTATTGTCACCTTATCACTGACATTGGGAGTTTTTTTTGAGGAAGATAGAAGAATATTGTATTTACAATACATGGATGTTAAATTACCAATTATCTTGATGGGTTAATTCCTCAAGGTTGGCAAAAATTAGAATACTGCAGTGTTTCAGATTAGCCATGTTGTTTTGGGTGTGTATGCCTGCAGGCTTCTGGCAGCAACAACCTGGTTAACCAAGTACCCAGCAATGATGTCTGGCATCAAAGCAGGTTTTAAGATTAGAATTCTTGGTGAAACTAGCCACAAGTACGTTGAATCTTTCTTTTCACTACCATCGTACATTTTAGTGCAAAAGAGAAGAAAAAGACCCAATACCGTGGCTGGAACAATACACAAATAACCCGCACATAAGAAACTTAGGACGACATTTCGGTCCAACTTGGCCCGTTTAAAAGTCGTAAGCTTCTCTTTCCTATGTGCGGGTTATTTGTATGGCGTTTAGTGCGATAGGTTGTGAAGGAACACTTTGAACACTGGTTTCAGAATCTATCATGCACTTTGCTGCTCACCACTTGATTCTGTCAAATGTTTCCCCAAACACCTTCATGCTAATAATTATGAGATGGCAGGGCACATGTAAATTTTATGAACTTACATGCGCTAGTGTAACTTTACTGTCCTGAGTGCTTCTTAATAGTTCCTAGTCTTGTAGTAACATTCACTATACTTTACTGTCCTGAGTGCTTCTTAACCCTTAAATGGTCCAAACGTATATATACGTTCGCTCGCCCAGTGCCCCGAATATTGTGATTTTTTTTTTTATAGAAATAAAGAGCACATTTTTTTAAGTGTTATAGGATAAAAAAAAAATTAGGGTCAGTACTTACCGAGATATGAGGTGGAGAAGTTGGCACTGGATGCTCGCCTGACAGCAACAGGAATCCTGCCGCTTGCAGAATTGTTGCCGATATACTTTTTTTTCTTTTTTTTTATTATTTTATATAATTTTTATGTTCTGATAATTACAGTTTATAGTAGTTCTTGTGATTTCATAGCCAATCTTTGTTCTGACACTAATATTAGGTACTGAAATTGTACTCAAATAATAATGATAGTGCATAATAATAATAATAATAATAATGATAGTGAATAATAATAATAATAATAATGATAGTGCATAATAATAATAATAATAATAAAGTTCCCTTGAAGCATTATGTAAGATGTGTGTCACTGCCTTACCTCATCTTGTCTCCACTAATGATGACTGGTGACATTTGATGAGGGGTGAGGGTAGTCTTATCTTTTCTAATCAGTCCAGTAATTACAGTGATGACATTTGATGAGCTTACACTGCTTCCCTTTTTGTTATGCAAACCTGTCTGTCTCTGTGTGTCTGTCTTTCTGTCTGTGTGTCTGTCTGTGTGTCTGTCTTTCTGTCTGTGTGTCTGTCATTCTGTCTGTCTTTCTGTCTGTGTGTCTGTCTTTCTGTCCGTGTGTCTGTCTTTCTGTCCGTGTGTCTGTCTTTCTGTCCGTGTGTCTGTCTTTCTGTCCGTGTGTCTGTCTTTCTGTCCGTGTGTCTGTCTTTCTGTCCGTGTGTCTGTCTTTCTGTCCGTGTGTCTTTCTGTCCGTGTGTCTTTCTGTCCGTGTGTCTGTCTTTCTGTCCGTGTGTCTGTCCTTCTGTCCGTGTGTCTGTCCTTCTGTCCGTGTGTCTGTCCTTCTGTCCGTGTGTCTGTCCTTCTGTCCGTGTGTCTGTCCTTCTGTCCGTGTGTCTGTCCTTCTGTCCGTGTGTCTGTCCTTCTGTCCGTGTGTCTGTCCTTCTGTCCGTGTGTCTGTCCTTCTGTCCGTGTGTCTGTCCTTCTGTCCGTGTGTCTGTCCTTCTGTCCGTGTGTCTGTCCTTCTGTCCGTGTGTCTGTCCTTCTGTCCGTGTGTCTGTCCTTCTGTCCGTGTCTGTCCTTCTGTCCGTGTGTCTGTCCTTCTGTCCGTGTGTCTGTCCTTCTGTCCGTGTGTCTGTCCTTCTGTCCGTGTGTCTGTCCTTCTGTCCGTGTGTCTGTCCTTCTGTCCGTGTGTCTGTCCGTGTGTCTGTCCGTGTGTCTGTCCTTCTGTCCGTGTGTCTGTCCTTCTGTCCGTGTGTCTGTCCTTCTGTCCGTGTGTCTGTCCTTCTGTCCGTGTGTCTGTCCTTCTGTCCGTGTGTCTGTCCTTCTGTCCGTGTGTCTGTCCTTCTGTCCGTGTGTCTGTCCTTCTGTCCGTGTGTCTGTCCTTCTGTCCGTGTGTCTGTCCTTCTGTCCGTGTGTCTGTCCTTCTGTCCGTGTGTCTGTCCTTCTGTCCGTGTGTCTGTCCTTCTGTCCGTGTGTCTGTCCTTCTGTCCGTGTGTCTGTCCTTCTGTCCGTGTGTCTGTCCTTCTGTCCGTGTGTCTGTCCGTGTGTGTCCGTGTGTCTGTCCTTCTGTCTGCCTGTGTGTCTGTCCTTCTGTCTGCCTGTGTGTCTGTCCTTCTGTCTGCCTGTGTGTCTGTCCTTCTGTCTGCCTGTGTGTCTGTCCTTCTGTCTGCCTGTGTGTCTGTCCTTCTGTCTGCCTGTGTGTCTGTCCTTCTGTCTGCCTGTGTGTCTGTCCTTCTGTCTG
This sequence comes from Cherax destructor, assembly GCA_009830355.1. Classification (NCBI taxonomy): domain Eukaryota; kingdom Metazoa; phylum Arthropoda; class Malacostraca; order Decapoda; family Parastacidae; genus Cherax; species Cherax destructor. The sequence continues at coordinate 42,712 of WNWK01007737.1, forward strand.
CCTGTGTGTCTGTCCTTCTGTCTGCCTGTGTGTCTGTCCTTCTGTCTGCCTGTGTGTCTGTCCTTCTGTCTGCCTGTGTGTCTGTCCTTCTGTCTGCCTGTGTGTCTGTCCTTCTGTCTGCCTGTGTGTCTGTCCTTCTGTCTGCCTGTGTGTCTGTCCTTCTGTCTGCCTGTGTGTCTGTCCTTCTGTCTGCCTGTGTGTCTGTCCTTCTGTCTGCCTGTGTGTCTGTCCTTCTGTCTGCCTGTGTGTCTGTCCTTTCTGTCTGCTTGTCTCAGAGAGTAGCTCATGAACCAACTGGTATTACGCAGATCACTAGCACATTATATCACTTTGTCTTGATTTTTTGAGTTATCCAAGGTAATTTACACTACGTATAATTGTATTTACGTATGTGTTCCTGTGAGATAGAGACAGACAGACGGAGATAGAGACAGCTAATCAAGGTACCCAGTTGGCCATCCAGGTGGCCAGGCAGCTGGCTGGCCAGCCTGCCGACATCACTTTCCACTTAAAAGGGGAGTGTTAATATGACATGTCATCAGTGAATCTTTGGTGTTTGCCGCTCTGTTTGCTCTAGCTGGCGCTGAATTTAACTGGTGCTCCCACAAGGTACTAAATGGTCCCAGGCATCTCAGGCCAATTGTGCCAAATTTGGAGGCAGGAAAAATAAAACGTAAATATACGTTTGGGGCAGTAGCAGTACTAACGTATATATACGTTTGGACCGTTTAAGGGTTAATAGTTCCTAGTCTTGTAGTAACATTCACTATACTTTACTGTCTTGTGTGCTTCTTAATAGTTCCTAGTCTTGTAGTAACATTCACTATACTTTACTGTCTTGTGTGCTTCTTAATAGTTCCTAGTCTTGTAACATTCACTATACAGTGGTCCCTCGGTTTTCGTGCATCTCCAAACTCGAACATTTATGTAAGTGTATTTTCGTAAGTGCTGTTGCAAGTGTATTTTTGGGGGTCTGAAATAGACTAACCTACATGACATTATTTCTTAAGGAAGTAAATTTGTTCGGTAATGGCACTTGAGCAGCATTCTGGAACAAATTTTCGGCGAAAACCGAGGGACCACTGTACAGTGGACCCCCGAGTAACGTAAAAACCTCATTCCAGAAGCCTGCTCAAGTGCCATTACCGAATGAATTTACTCCCTTAAGGAATAATGTCACGTATGTTAGTCTATTTTAGACCCCCAAAAATACACTTCCACAAGCACTTACAATATTATACTTACATAATTGTATGATTTCCGGGGTGTTCGTTACTTGGGGGTCCACTGTACTTTACTGTCTTGTGTGCTTCTTAATAGTTCCTAATCTTAATAACATTCACTATACTGTCTGGTCTGAGACTTGCACTATGGAAGAGGTGATCTCCAGCATCCTTATCGGATAACACTGAGAGATAGGGATAAAGTGTAATTAACACTTGTCAGTGCTCAATAATAACTCACGTGGTGACAAACTCAGGAGATTAATTGATCTGTATATTTCGACCCCTTCTGCTGAAGAGGATCCCAGAAGAGGGTTGAAATATACAGATCAGTTAATATCCTGAGTTTGTCTGCATGTGGATTATTAATCACTAAGATATGTGATTATTCTTGCACATGAGGTCTTCCAACTTTAAAAATACCACAAACTAAACACATTAATACTTACAAATTAGGCATTGAGGAAGCTATGAAACTTTACGACTACAGAGCTTTTGTATCACCATAGTTGAAAGTACTTCTTTCTTCTTTCAACAAATCGGCCGTTTCCCACCAAGGTGGGGTGGCCCAAAGGGAAAAACAAAAGTTTCTCTTTTTAACTTTAGTAATGTATACAGGAGAAGGGGTTACTAGCCCCTTAAAAGTACTATTCTTTGTAATATTGTAAGTGATTCACCAGGCATGCAGCTTTTTCAAGTTTAAAGTTCAGAAACTTTTTTGTTAGTCGAAACTCCAGGCACAATTTGTTTGCAAGTTTAAACACCAGGTATGCAATGTGTTTGTAAATTAAAACAAAAGAAACACAACTTACTTGTAAGTTGAAACTCTTGGAACACAACTTGTTTGTAAGTTAAAATGTTAGTAGCACAACTTGTTTGTAAGTATTGGACCTCTTGTATGTCTGTGTGTAAAATTTCCATTTAGTGACTTAAGTTTTATCCACAAAGACCTAAAAATAGGTTATCCATATTCAGTACTTTAGTCAGCCTCTGGGTCGATATTGCTTACTAAACCTAGTATTTATTTTTTACATGACTTCGTTGCTCATAAAGAATGCTGAACTATTACATAATTTCCTCATATTTAATAGTAATTTTTTAGCCTATTGTATTTAAATCAGCCGAAACTAAAATCTGTTAGTGGATTATGTTACGAAAATAGTTTGAGACGGTATGATTGTTTTTTTTTTGTGACAGTGTGTGCATCTTCCTCATGAGGCAAAGGAAATTTAATGTGTATCCTTTCTCAGACTTGCCAAATGCACCAGCCGTAGCTATATTGTAAGCTTTTCAGATTTATTACAATATTTTTTAATGAATTATGAATCGTCTCTTGACAAGAATTAAGTCGCTCAATGTACAGTAGTGTGCAATGTAAAAAAAGGAGTATGAAGATAAAAGATGTAAAGAACAAAAAGGCACAATACCATGACTGGAACAATACATAAATATCCCACACATAGGAGAGAGAGAAGCTTATGACAACGTTTAGGTCCAACTTGGACATTTACAAGTCCGAGTTGGACTGAAACATCCGTCATAGGCTTTTCTTCCGTGTGTGTTTTATTTGTGAAAGATAAAGGTGTGTTTAGTGTAACTTTATATTTCTTATAAAGATGCAATGTAATAGAAATTTGAGTATGTTAAATCCTTACACTGTAAGGAATTCCTCAAAATATATTTGCTGTTTATAGTTTTTTTGATCAGTCACTACATGGAAAATTACATTTATGTAAGTAGGTCTATACACTTCTGTATATAATTAATTGTAATGACAGTATTGTTATTTTAGTTAAAATAATTTTAGTTAACATTTCACAGCATTAAAATAAAGCCCTGTAATTTTGAAGTCTGGCATTTTAATCCTTTTTGTGTAGTGTGTCCTTCAGATTTATTTATTTTGTGATGGTATTCAGGGAAACCGGTTAGCTGGACTTGAGTCCTGGAAATGGGAAGTACAATGCCTGATAAATAACACTTTTGCAACATTTTGGGAGCCTTATGAATTTTTTTTTTAATTTAGGAGTCCTGTACTATGTTGAAACAAGATGGGAATTTGAAAAAAATTGTTTTCAAATGTTTCTTCAGCAAGAGTATTAGACAGATGAAATCAAGTTTAGAATGCAGATGTCATTGGTATTATGCATTAGATGCATTCATGACAGCTGTATTAAGCTCAGGTTATTGGCGCTGTTGTGCTTCCAGTAATAAATTTTTTTGTTTTTCTTTGAACTTCACCAATTAGGTACAGTGAATGTACACTGAACATTCATAAAATCACAAAAGTGATTATTTGTACAAGTAATTGAAAAGTGAATCCAAAATTTTATTGTGCATTAAAAAAACTCAATAATATCTACCACAAATCTAATTAAAAGTTAGGTAATGTGTGACTGGGTAATTCCCTCTGTAAATTTTAGTCTCCTTGCCAGGCAAGCAGTGCCCTCCAGCCTCCCACTGTTTTCTGCTAAGTGACAACAAGTCATGCCCACTAGATAGAATTTTTCTTTCTTTTGCTTTACAAAATTTATATAATTTATGAAACCTGTGCAAAAATTCTGACAATCACTATCAAGAATCCACACACAAGTTAATTATACATGAGAATGTGTAACTACACATTCCTATGGCTTTAACCATTTGAGGGTCCAAGTCATAGATCTACACCTTGTCCACGGGGTCTAAGCATAGTTCTACACTATGAGCTCAGCTCCCTCTGATAAGCTGTGAGCGGTAAATTTGGGCCTAGATATGAGAGAATGGATCTGTGGTGTGCACCACAGATCCATTCTCTCATATATCTAGGCCCTCCTCAACCCTCCCATCCAATCTATGTATTCTTAACATGGTAAAGGATGGCTCACAATAGTTGAACCTGCTGTTTCAGCAAACCCTTGATGTGCACTGCGTGCTGCAGGATTTATTTTTATGTACAGTAGACCATCATTTAACACGAGTTCATTTGAGTGGTAAATTTGGGCCTAGATATGAGAGAATGGATCTGTGGTGTGCACCACAGATCCATTCTCTCATATATCTAGGCCCTCCTCAACCCTCCCATCCAATCTATGTATTCTTAACATGGTAAAGGATGGCTCACAATAGTTGAACCTGCTGTTTCAGCAAACCCTTGATGTGCACTGCGTGCTGCAGGATTTATTTTTATGTACAGTAGACCATCATTTAATACGAGTTCATTTGGCACGATTCGGTTATAGCACGATTGAAGAATTGCGGCACAATTTTATACATAAAACAAATCTTGCAGCATGCAGTGCATAATGAGAAAACACCGACTTTGCAGTGTATTTTTGTATAGTTTTTACAGTTGTATTTGCAGTGTCTTGGTCTCATTTAATAGAATGGAAGATATATAACAGAAATAGAGAGGACTTTGATTGGTTTTAGTATTGAAAATAGCTAGAAATTGAGCTCAAAGTAGCAGAAATGTTTGATTTTTGCCGTTGTTCAAGAATAAACAAATTATGTCACGCATCAACTGGTGGGTTTAATATACATTCACAAATGTGCTGATATTATTTATACAATTAATACAATATTACATAACAGTAAATCTTCTATTTTTTGGTGTAAATAGAAATCCTTTATAAGAATAAAACATAACTAATAAACTGAAAATATAACTAATAAACTGAAAACATAACTAATAAACAGAGGAAATGTTATTTTAGTGCCAGGAATGCCTGCATTGTTTATTCTGGACCCTATTTTGAAATTGGAATATTTTGAACTTTGTGTCCTCTTCCAGGGGGGCTCCTTGGTGTGGTGAAGAGGCTCTTGGTCTGAGGAATTAGACCTTTTGGTATTCCTCAGACCGAACCTAATTACCCATTAATCCCCCTCCCCTATCCCATCTACCCCATCCTCCCTTTTCCCCTTTCCTCCTACTCCTGATCCCTCCCTTATTCCCTTTCCTCCTACTCCTGATCCCTCCCTTATTCCCTTCCCATTTTAACCCTGTGAGCTTCACTCCACAGGCATTCTAGTTCCTAGGTAGGGGGAAGGGTTCCGTAGTCCATCCCATTCCGTTGAGGTTCTTGGCGGTGGTGTAGTTTGCCGTGGAATCTGGATCGCCTGGGGATGTCCCGATCCCTCTCCAGTCTCCCGGGGGGTAACTTTGGGTATCTTTTGGACGACGAGTGTATCTCTGGAGGCCACCTTTTGGATTCCGGGGGTAGTGGCTGAAGGAGGTATGCTTTGTGGCGGGTATCCGGCCACCCTCTCTTTTGTCCGCCGAGGTGGCTTGGTGGATGTGAGGTTGCTATCCCGGATTGCTGGTTTATTTGTCCTCCCTGCCAATAAGCGAAGACGTTATCCTTGCAATATAGCTCGTTTAACATTTGACTGCCGTGAACTACCACCTTCGGTTTACATTGCAGGTCAACGTTTACAAGTCCGAAAGGTGACCCCTACACCACAACAGTAGAAATTGCTGGCGTTTTGGTCATCCAGCGAAATATTGCAGGTCCATGGCCGAATGCCCAGTCTGTGGTGCTGACGACCATGCCAGTTGTTCTTGTACTCTACCTCCCTCTTGCCTTAACTGTCATGAGGCACATCTGTCGTATTCTCGCCGTTGTCAGGTTTACCTGAATGAGCGGGAAATCCGTTGTCTCAAAGAGGCGGAAGGCTTCTCATATGCTATGGCCGTGTCTCATCTACGCCTTCAAGGGAGACTTCCCTGCATTTCCTATTCTCGAATTGCTAAACGTCGCCCCGCTTCTGGGGTCCCAACTTCCACGGCTTCCTCTGTGGTCGCCTCATCCTCAATCACCCCTGTCTCGAATCCTTTTGATATTCTTGGCTCCGAGGTCCCTACCTCGGCTTCCCACACTGTCCACACTCCTTCTTCTACTCACTCACACAATTCTGAGTCTACACGTCATCGTCCTTCACCTAAACCTCAGCGCCCCCCTTCTCATAAGCCCGGCAAAAAATCCCTACTGCCAGGTTCTTCGCCTCTGACTAGTTCTATAACGTGTGTGGAGGTTCATCCTCCTCCTCATACACTACCTTCATCCCCTGTCCCTTCCCAAGCCCCTTCGACAGTTTCCTCTTCTATCTCCTCGCCCTCTACTTTAGTACAGTCTATTGACTCCCCGATCGTTGCTCACTCTTCTTCCATTTCTAATGTAGTCCCACATTCTGCATCTTTGACTTCCGAAACACTGGAAGCTATTGCAGAATATATTTCTGGACCCGATGATGGACACTACTCCACCTGAGGTTCCTCATCTCTCTTCGTCTCAACCCCCCCTTCCTTCGCAACGTCCTCCTCCTTCTCTGATTACAGGTCTTCCGCTACCTCCACACGTGGACTTTTCTAACCCTAGTCCATAGATTCCTCTCACTTCCATTTATATCTTTCTCTCCATAAATCATGGTTTATTTGCAGTGGAATATCCGAGGCCTCAGGGGTAACCGGGGTGAGCTTCAGGTGTTGCTCTCTCAGTTTTCCCCTGTTGGGGTCTGTTTGCAAGAACCCAAATTACAATCCACTGTTATCAGGCCCTTTTCAGGCTATGATTTTGACCTTCCAGTTTCATATAGAGGTGTTCCTTTCACGGACTATTTTGCGGTCATTGCTACCCACCTTCGCACCCGTTGGCAACAACGCTGGTCTGACCTGCTGAATAACAAACTTCATTCTATTAAACCGGTTATAGGTTTCTGGCCTTCTTCTTGTCACCAATGTCGAGGTTGGGAGACTACACTCTCCCGTCTTCGCATCGGCCACACTCGTCTTACTCACGGGTATCTCATGGAGAGGCTCCCTGCCCCTCTCTGTGAGCATTGTCAGGTTCCAGTGTCTGTTCGACATATCCTGTTGGACTGCCCACTCTATCAACGAGCACGCAGAATTTACCTCCAACGACGTCTTCGCTCTGCGGCCCTTTCTTTACCTTCCCTTCTTGCAGATGGCCCCTCCTTTAATCCTGACTCTCTCATTGACTTTTTGACAGAAACTGACTTACTACACAAACTCTGAAGATTATACCTCTAGCACCTCCCTCAGTCCCTTCTACCTCGATCTCTTGCTACCCTCCTCCCCTGCACAATCCACCGTCATCTTGCACTCCATACCCTACTAATCGTCCATCTCCCTCTTACAACCCACTCTCCCTGCATCCTACAATAACCTGCAGCGCTGTATAACCCCTGTGGTTTAGCGCTTCTATTTGATTATAATAATAATAATCAGGCTATGATTTGTTATATTCATCGGATCCTTTTTCCGATGGAACCTTTAACGAAAGTGCTCTTATACGCACTGGTGTTCCATACCGTCAGCTCTATGTTCCTTCTTCCTTACATTACACCGCAGCTCGTATCCACTTGAATAAGTGGTATACACACTGTTCTTTATATCTCTCCCCTTCGCGGGCAATGTCTATCCCAGATGTTGATTTTCTGGTTTCTTCCTTACCGCCACCCCTTCTATTACTTGGCGATTTTAACGAACACCATTTTCTCTGGGGAGGGTCGCACTGTGACTCCCGTGGCATTCAGTTGGAGGCATTTCTTGCTTCTCTTCCCCTCCATGTTTTAAATACGGGTACTCCTACCTATTTTGATCCCCGAACTCATTCTTCTGTGGTCGCCCCATCCTCAGTCACCCCTGTCTCGAATCCTTTTGCTGTTCTTGGCTCTGAGATCCCTACCTCGGCATCCCATACTGTCCACACCCCTTCCTCTACTCACTTGCACAGTCCTGTGTCTACACGCCTCATCCACCACCCAGTTTTTCTCTGTTGGGGTCTGTTTACAAGAACCCAAATTACAATCCACTGTTATCACCGCAGCCCGTATCCACTTGAATAAGTGATATACACACTATTCTTTATATCTCTCCCCCTCTTGGGCATTGTCTATCCCAGATGTTGACTTTCTGGTTTCTTCCTTGCCGCCACCCCTTCTGTTACTTGGCGATTTTAACGCACATTATTTTCATTGGGGGGGGGGTCGCACTGTGACTCCCGTGGCATTTCTTGCTTCTCTCCTCCTCCATGTCCCCTTCGTATTCTCCAACTTCTCGTAACTCACGCTGGCAATTTGACCGGCGAAATGGGACCTTTACACACATCGTACTGCCTTTCATGAGGCTCCTTCCTCGTCCTTCATTGATGAGGTTTTACATCTCTTCTCGTCCTCCGTCTTACTCGCAGCTTCACATTCTATCCCCCAAACTTCGGGCAAGCATTTTCAGAAGTGTGTGCCATGGTGGTCTCCTGCTTGTGCTCGGGCAGTACGTTTGAAATGCACTGCATGGGGCAGGTACCGGTATAACAGAACCACAGAGAGACTCCTTGATTTTAAGCAGAAGAGAGCAATGGTTCAACATGTCATCCGCGACGCTAAACGCATTTGCTGGCAGGATTACGTTTCCACCATCACTTCGGCTTCTTCGATGAGTGCAGTCTGGAAGAAAGTGCAGAAATTGAGTGGTAAATTCTCCCCCGACCCGGCTCCTGTTCTTCGGGTTGCCGGTGTTGATATAGCACACCCTTTTGCCGTTGCCACTGAAATTGGTAATCATGGTCCGCATTTCTCAGGGGCTCTATCTATGCCCCTCGTTCCTTTCTTCTAAGTCTGCCAGCGAGTTAAAGCCCTTAGATTTTTCTTCTCAGAGAAGAATCTCATAATAAGCCTTTTACCCTTCAAGAACTGGAGGCAACACTCTCCGCTTGCCGATCATCGGCAGCTGGGCCAGACAGCATACATATTCGTATGCTACAGCATTTACATCAGTCTGCTCTTGCTGTCCTCTTACGACTCTTTAATCTCATATAGTCACAAGGAGTTATTCCCCAACTGTGGAAGTCTGCTATTGTTCTCCCTTTTTGCAAACCGGGTACTACAGGACATGATACCTCCCACTACCATCCCATCGCTCTTACCAGTGCAGTTTGCAAGGTGATGGATCGTCTAGTTAATAGACGTTTGATGTGGTATTTAGAGACGCAAAGTAGTCTCTCCACTAGTCAATGTGGCTTTCGTAAGGGCCGTTCTGCCATTGACCCCTTACTGCGCTTGGATACGTATGTTTGTAATGCCTTTGCTAATAACCACTCGGTTATCGCCATCTTTTTCGAACTTGAGAAGGCTTATGACACAACTTGGAGGTATAATATCTTGGCCCAGGCCCACTCCTTGGGCCTCTGTGGCAATCTACCATTTTTTCTTAATGCCTTCTTAACTGAAAGACATTTCCGTGTCCGAGTTGGTAATGAGCTTTCCCTGGAATTTGTCCAAGCTGAAGGTGCCCCCCAAGGTTGTGTTCTGAGCACAACACTCTTTCTGCTTGCTATAAATAATCTGGCATCTGTTCTCCCATCAAATATTTGGTCATCGCTTTATGTGGATGACTTTGCTATAGCTTGTGCGGGTGCTGACTGCCACCTCATTACAGTTTACCTCCAGCATGCTGTTAACCGGGTTTCCGATTGGGCCACCACGCACGGGTTTAAATTTTATAGTGGCAAAACTCATCAAATTACATTTACTAGACGTTCAGTGGTATCTGATCATCCGTTGTACCTATACGGCTCACTTATCCCAGAACGTGATACAGTCAGGTTTCTCAGCCTCCTGTTTGACCGTTGATTGTCCTGGAAACCTCACATTACCTCTCTGAAGGCAACTTGTCACAGCCGGCTGAACCTCCTAAAAACCCTCGCACATCTTTCATGGGGGGGCTGATCGTAGCACTCTTCTCCGCCTGCATTCAGCCCTAATTTTATCGAAAGTCAATTATGGTAACCAGATATATTCGGCAGCCTCCACTGCTACTCTTTCTAGCCTTAATCCCATACATCACCAGGGATTGCGTTTATGCCTTGGTGCATTTCGTTCTTGCCCGGTTGAGAGCCTCTATGTAGAAGTGAACATTCCATCCTTGTCCGATCTTCGTGATGCACATTGCATTCGCTATTATGTTCGCTCCCATGACCTCTGCAATCCTTCCATGTATAGGATTGTCACAGATGTTAGTTTCCTATAGAGGCATATATAGGCGTATCAAAAGAGGGGATGGACGGATAAGAAATCAATATTTTCAATTAAAGAGAGAAAAAAAGGAATAAGAAAAGCAAAAAGGGGTTATGAGGCTAAGGTCGCAAGGGATTCGAAGACTAACCCAAAAGGGTTCTTTCAGGTATAAAGAAGTAAGATCAGGGACAAGATAGGCCCACTTAAGAGTAACTCAGGACAGATCACGGACAGTGATAAGAATATGTGTGAAATTTTCAATACTTACTTCCTCTCAGTTTTTACTCAGGAAGATACTAGCGGAATTCCAGAAATAATAAATTATGTAGAACAGGAAGATAATGGACTATGCTCGATTGGGGTAACTAGTGACATGGTCCTCAGGCAAATAGAGAAATTAAAACCTAACAAATCCCCAGGCCCTGATGAACTGTTTGCAAGAGTTTTAAAGGAATGTAAAGAGGAACTTAGCAAACCTTTGGCAAACCTTTTCAATATATCACTACAAACTGGCATAGTGCCAGACAAGTGGAAAAGGGCAAATGTAATACCTATTTACAAGGCAGGTGACAGGTCCTTAGCTTCGAACTATAGACCAATAAGCCTTACCTCCATAGTTGGTAAATTTATGGAGTCAGTAATTGCTGAGGCAATTCGTAGCCATCTTGATAAGCATAAATTGATTAATGAATCTCAACATGGTTTTACAAAGGGGCGTTCCTGTCGAATTTACTAACTTTTTTTCACTAAGGTGTTTGAGGAGGTAGATCATGATAATGAATATGATATTGTGTATATGGACTTCAGTAAGGCTTTCGATAAAGTTCCACATCAGAGGCTACTGAGGAAACTTAAGGCACACGGAATAGGAGGACAAATTTTTTCCTGGGTTGAGGCATGGTTGACAAATAGGCGGCAGAGAGTTTGCATAAATGGAGAGAAACCAGAATGGGGGCACGTCTCAAGTGGTGTTCCACAGGGGTCAGTTTTGGGCCCCCTGTTGTTTACAATTTACATAAACGACATAGATGAGGGAATAAATAGCAACATAAGTAAATTTGCTGATGACACCAAAATAGGCCGTCCAATTCATTCAAATGAGGACATTAGAGCACTCCAGGATGATTTGAATAGACTGATGCAGTGGTCGGAGAAGTGGCAGATGCAGTTTAATGTAAACAAATGCAAAGTTCTAAATGTTGGGCAGGACAATAACCATGCCACATATAAACTGAATAATGTAGATCTTATTACTTGTGATTGCGAGAAGGATTTAGGAGTTCTGGTTAGTAGTAATCTGAAGCTAAGACAACAGTGCATAAGTGTTCGCAATAAAGCTAACAGAATCCTTGGCTTCATATCAAGAAGTATCCTGCAGCGCTGTATAACCCCTGTGGTTTAGCGCTTCTATTTGATTATAATAATATCAAGAAGTATAAATAATAGAAGTCCTCAGGTTGTTCTTCAACTCTATATATCTTTGGTTAGGCCTCATTTAGATTATGCTGCACAGTTCTGGTCACCGTATTACAGAATGGATATAAATGCACTGGAAAACGTACAGAGGAGGATGACAAAGTTGATCCCATGTATCAGAAATCTTCCCTATGAGGATCGACTGAGGGCCTTGAATCTGCACTCTCTAGAAAGGCGTAGAATTATGGGGGATATGATTGAGGTGTATAAATGGAAAATAGGAATAAATAAAGGGGGTGTAAATAGCATGCTGAAAATATCCAGCCAAGACAGGACTCGCAGCAATGGATTCAAGTTGGAAAAGTTCAGATTCAGGAAGGATATAGGAAAACACTGGTTTGGTAATAGAGTTGTGGATGAGTGGAACAAACTCCCGAGTACCGTCACAGATGCTAAGACATTGTGTAGTTTTAAAAATAGGTTAGAAAAATACATGAGTGGGTGTGGGTGGGTGTGAGTTTGGACCTGACTAGCTTGTACTACCAGGTCAGTTGCCTTACTAATTCCTTAAGTGGTAGTGACCTGAATACCTGGTGACGGTAGCTCCAGGTGGTCGGCTAGATAATTATATGAGTGGGTGTGGTTGTGTGTGAGTTGGTCCTGAATAGCTTGTGCTACTAGGTCAGATGCAGTGCTCCTTCCTTAAGTGAATGTAACCTGACCTGGCTGGGTCGGGGCATTGGCTTAAGCCTGTTGGAGACTTGGACCTGCCTTGCATGGGCCAGTAGGCCTGCTGCAGTGTTCCTTCTTTCTTATGTTCTATAGAGGTGTTCCTTTTATGGACTATTTTGCGGTCATTGCTACCCACCATCGCACCCGTTGGCAACAACACTGGTCTGACCTGCTAAATAACAAACTTTATTCTATTAAACCGAGGATAGGTTTCTGGCCTTCTTGTCACCAATGTCGAGGATGGGAGACTACACTCTCCCGTCTTCGCATCGGCCACACTCGTCTTACTCATGGGTATCTCATGGAGAGGCTCCCTGCCCCTCTCTGTGAGCACTGTCAGGTTCCAGTGTCTGTTTGACATATTCTGTTGGACTGCCCACTATATCAACGAGCACGCAGGATTTACCTTCAACAACGGTGTCTTCGCTCTGCAGCCCTTTCTTTACCTTCCCTTCTTGCTGATGGACCCTCCTTTAATCCTGACTATCTCGTTGACTTTTTGACAAAAACTGACTTACTACACAAACTCTGAAGATTATAGCTTTAGCACCTCCCTCAGTCCCTTCTACCTCGATCTCTTACTACCCTCTATCCCTGCACTATCCACTGCCCTGCTGCACTCATACCCTATTAATCATCCATCTCCCTCTTACAATCCATTCTCCCTGCATCCTGTCCTGCCCTGACATGTTGTATAACCCTTGTGGTTTAGCGCTTCTTTTGATTATAATAATAATAATCCCCACCCATTCTCGCCTCCACCAATCTATGAAAAGGGTCCTGCACGCATTCAAATAATAGTTGTGAGAGCGGGCACCCCTGACAAAGTCCCCGCCCCATGACCACCACCTCCCCCAGACGCCCATTGACTTGCACACGAACACATGCTTGTGCATATAATGTGTTCACCCATCCTACTATTTCCTCCTTGAAACCCTAACACAGTAAGATGCGACGTAAAGCCTCCCATTCCACAGTGTCATACGCTCCTTTCCAATCTAATGCCAACAAACCCCCACCCCATCCCCCTCACCTATTGCGGCCACAAAGTCCCTCAGGATACCATGTCCCGTCATCATTGAGCGACCATTCATGCAGAACTGGCTCTGTGCTACCACCCTATCAACGACACTTTATGCGATTACCGAGCACCTTCGCAAAAAGCTTGTAATCGGTGCACAGCAATGAAAGCGCACGATAATCGTTCAGGGTTTGCTGTTGTGACCCCTTTGGTATTAAGACCACCACCCCAGTTGCTTGCCCCACCCCTAATCTACCCCCCTTTTTCATCGCATTCAGTAGTCTAACCAAGAAACCCGGCAACAGATCCCAATGCATCAGATAAAATTCACAAGGAATCCCATCCACACCCGGCGCCTTTTCCTTGCTCATCCCAGCCAACGCTCGCCAAATCTCCTCCTCCTATATGTCCCCCCACAATGCTATTCTATCACGCCTCTCAAGGGGTTTTCCTATACACCCACACACCTCTAAATTCCCCTCCTCTACCCCTCTACTTCTCCAATAACGAGCATACCACCGGTCCGCATACACTCCCATTCCCTCTGTCGACCTGATCACCTGCCCCACTTGATAACCCACCTCTTCCTCACACACCTCCAACTGTGTGAGAGTTGTCACCTTCCTACGTTGCTGTTGCCCCCTCAGGACACAGGCCTACGGCCTATCCCCCCAAAGCACCTCATCAAAATCACCACCCCAGTCGCTTGCCTGACGGCATCAAAACGCTCATTCTGCAACTCCCATAACCTCTCCTTTAAGGCCTCCATCTCCTCCACCTGGTAATGTCCATGCAAGCTCCCCTACTGTAGCAAACATGTAAACGTTGCTCCATATAATTAGATAACCCATACCGCATGCAATTAATTCTCTTCCCTTCACAAATATAAAAATCCCGAATCCGAGCCTTAGCAATACCATCCCACCAACCCACCACATCGTCAACAGCCCTCCCCTCCTCTTCAAGCTCCTCCCATAGCTCTGCAAACCCCACCACCACCTCCTCATCCTCCATAACCTTAGTATTTAATTTCCAGTAACTCGCCTGTCATTTAGCTAATTTCTCCCACCCTACTTCCGCTACAACTGCCCTATGATCAGAATACAGTGCCTCCACAGTACGAAAAGACTCGATTCGGACATGCTGCGTTACATAAATTCTATCTAATCTCGCCCCATAGCTTTCCCGCAAGTAAGTGTGTTCTACCTCTCACGAACCCCTGTTAAACACATCCCTCAACTGAACATCCCTCAACAGGTCCCCCAAAACAGTCGACAAATAGCCCGCCCCCCTCGGTGCAACATCCGCACATCTTACAACACAGTTCCAGTCCCCACCCACTAACGCCAATGATGGTAACGTTCGAAAAAAATAAACCAACTCTTCCCTCACGAATGCCATTTTTACACTCCCAATGTTCTTTGCTGGCGCATACACACCCACAAAAGCGACTCTCTCACCTCCCCACCAGCCATCCACTTGTAAAACCCTACCCTCAGCCTCCCCTCACTCCTGAGCAACACGAACGGGCTTGCCTCCCGGATCAAGAGAGCCACCCCACCTTTTAAGCGCTCTGAATGCACTACAAAACTTTTGTAACCCTCCAGCTCAAAAACCTTCCCAACCTTCCAGTTGTGCTCCTGAAGGTATGCCACATCCACACGATGTCTATGCAAAAACATACATAACCAATCACGCTTCATTCGTACACACAAACCATTAACGTTTAGCATCATGCACCTGAGGCCCACTAAAGATGTTGCCTCCTCCGGCCCCCATCTCCCTTTATACACCCACCAGAGCCATTTACACCATCCTTGCCTCGCTCACCTCGTTGGACGCCAGGGCCGCCTTGCACCACCTGTTGCTGATTCTTTCTCCCTCACACGTTACTTCCCTCCTCCACCCACACCTTGCCCAGGCGTTGGGCTGGCGTTAAGACGTCGTCAGAGTCCGACATCACCGCCGCTCTTTTCCTGGTTCCACCACCTTCCTCAATCAACTGAAGAGGTTCCTCCTCTTGGTGCACCTCCACCACGATCGTCTGCTCAACGTCCGCTTCAGACGTCAGCCCCTCGGCTGCACACACAGCCTCGCCCACATCCACCTCATGCCCATCATCCTCCACTGACCTTCCAAAGGCCCAGCCAGTGAGACCTCCACAGGGGACTGTAACAAAGACTACAGCATCATGTTAATCTTCTCCGTGAAGCCCTCCTCACCCTCAGACTCCATCTTCTCCACCAGCAGCACCTTCTGCTCCGGAAGTGGCACATCCACTCCAGGCCCCACCACCGGAGCCTCAACCACTTCGCTCCAGAAACGATCACGGCCTCCATCGTCGACCCAGTCTGCCACAGAAATCACCTGTTCCATGCCGGCCGGTGCCACACCCGCCGGTCGCCCAGCCTGCCCCCGCTGTCTACACTCAGCTGCAACATGATTGTAGTCTCCACATATCCTACAAGTCCTCCGATGCCCAGGATACATCACCATGACCTGTGTTCTAAAATCCTCCAGAAACACATACGAAGGAATAGGCTGACGGAGCGACATTTTGAGGGTATAACTTCCCTCCGGTAGGCCTTCATACACTCCAGATGCCCATTTACCCTGCTGGGCAACATGAATAACACCATACATTTTGAAGGCCTGACGAATGTCCGTCTCATCAGCCTCAAAGGGTATATTCCGTACCCTCACTCACGTATACTGTCGGGAAATGTCCACTAACCGTACTCTCACGTCAGGGGTTACGTTCACTGGGAGATCTTGAAAATGGTCTATAAAATCCTCATACACTTGCCCATGTAGGAGTTTCACAAAAATTCTGAAGGCACCATTCAATGCCACCCCATACAGGTCGTTGTCGTCTATGCCGTAAGTTTCCCTGATTATCAAGGGCAACAAATCCTGTGCTGACATAGGTGTGATGGCTCCACAAAAAAGTTCTATGCCCACAGTATTCACCCGTCGACGCACACCAACCACCATGATGACACTTAGATTGTTTGCATAACAGTCAGCAGAGGGGAGTAAGATGTGTCCACTCTTCCTGGCAACTAGGCGAGGAATGACTGTGTGTATTAAGGGGTAAGGTGTATTAGCGCCATTATGTATGGTGTATATTATCAACCTGGGCTGGAGTAGTGCCAGTGCTAAGTTCTTTTGTATGAAAAGTGCCATTATACCATACTCAGTGTGGTATATCTAAGTAATTGTCTTGTGTATATGTACAAATATAAAGCCAGGCCACGGGGCTGCAGTGCCCCGTTGCCTGGCTGGCAAAGCTTTCGCGTTTCCTTACACCTGTTGTCCTGTTCACCTAGCAACAAATAGGTACCTGGGTGTTAGTCGACTGGTGTGGGTCGCATCCTGGGGAACAAGACTGAGGACCCCAAGGGAAATAAGACAAGACAGTCCTCGATGATCACTGACTTTCTTGGGTTATCCTGGGTGGCTAACCCTCCAGGTTTAAAAATCCGAACGAAATCTTATATTATCTTACCAACTGATTAATGATACGTCCATTTTAACATTTAAATGCGTTGTTAAGACTGCATTTAACCACGTGAGTGTGGACATAGTTAACTTGTGTGTGTGTGTGGGGGGGGGAGGGGATTTGTAGAAGTGTAGGACGTATGTGTTGGCATCAGTGTAGTGTGAAGATCTTTGTCATTATATAGCACTGTGATTGTATAGCACTGTGCATTTAGAGGTAGGTGTAGGTTTGTCTTAACGTAATATTTGTTGTGGATTTTCTCAGTGAACTGTAGTAGTACCTGTGTTGATTTCTTTCTCTTAAAATGTACTATTGAATGGTACCTATGTATGTATTTTGTAAAAGAAGTTTATAATAATAATAATAATAGAAAAAATAATAATAACAATAATAATAATAATTAATTATAATAGTACTCTGATAACAATAGCTATTAAATTCCGCGATATAATTTGCAAAGTCATGCTGTAAAAATAATGTAACTAATTATGTTAATTTGCAGTCAAAGAAAATTTAGGGGAGGATTCACTGCGGTTCATCTGGTTCATCAAAGTTCCAAGACTGCTTCAGTACTGCTTCAGTCACACATAAGAATCACTGAGATTCGTCTGGTTCATCAAAGTTCCAAGACTGCTTCAGTACTGCTTCAGTCACACATAAGAATCACTGAGATTCGTCTGGTTCATTACAGTTCCAAGACTGCTTCAGTACTGCTTCAGTCACACATAAGAATCACTGAGATTCGTCTGGTTCATTACAGTTTCAGGACTGCTTCAGTACTGCTTCAATCGAACACAAAAAGCGGCAGTTGCTTCTTGACAGTGTTAAGAGGTGGGTGTGCGTTTCTTAGGTTAATATTGTCCATTATCCTGGTCAGTTTGGTCAAGTTATGTCTCGGACATCAACATCACGGGAGAACGAACTAAGGTATGGAATTAAGGATAAATATTAATTTTAAATATTGGCAATTAATATGCTTCTCATTTTTAGTCATTAAAAAGTGTGTGTATATAATAGTTCATTTTATTTTTTACTGTAATAACCTTGACTAGTGAAATTCAGGCTATATGCAGTCTATAGTCTATGGAAACCATACCACGGGTGGGGTTAGAACCCGCGATCAGAAAGTAATATAAGCAAACTCCAGGACATTTATTATAAAAAAATAGGTCTAGGGACGTTGATCACTTGTAACAGAAGTAGATTGTAATGGTATGTGGGAAAAAACCATTGTGGTATAATGCGATCCTTCATTGTCAACGTTTTCACCACACAGTGGGCTTTATCAAGTCACACATTTACTTGAGTCAATCACTCGCAGGTAACCCACGATGGGTGAGTATCACTCACAGGTAACCCACGATGGGTGAGTATCACTCACAGGTAACCCACGATGGGTGAGTATCACTCACAGGTAACCCACGATGGGTGAGTATCACTCACAGGTAACCCACGATGGGTGAGTATCACTCACAGGTAACCCACGATGGGTGAGTATCACTCACAGGTAACCCACGCTGGGTGAGTATCACTCACAGGTAACCCACGCTGGGTGAGTATCACTCACAGGTAACCCACGCTGGGTGAGTATCACTCACAGGTAACCCACGCTGGGTGAGTATCACTCACAGGTAACCCACGATGGGTGAGTATCACTCACAGGTAACCCACGATGGGTGAGTATCACTCACAGGTAACCCACGATGGGTGAGTATCACTCACAGGTAACCCACGATGGGTGAGTATCACTCACAGGTAACCCACGAGTGGTGAGTATCACTCACAGGTAACCCACGAGTGGTGAGTATCACTCACAGGTAACCCACGAGTGGTGAGTATCACTCACAGGTAACCCACGAGTGGTGAGTATCACTCACAGGTAACCCACGATGGGTGAGTATCACTCACAGGTAACCCACGATGGGTGAGTATCACTCACAGGTAACCCACGATGGGTGAGTATCACTCACAGGTAACCCACGATGGGTGAGTATCACTCACAGGTAACCCACGATGGGTGAGTATCACTCACAGGTAACCCACGATGGGTGAGTATCACTCACAGGTAACCCACGATGGGTGAGTATCACTCACAGGTAACCCACGATGGGTGAGTATCACTCACAGGTAACCCACGATGGGTGAGTATCACTCACAGGTAACCCACGATGGGTGAGTATCACTCACAGGTAACCCACGATGGGTGAGTATCACTACAGGTAACCCACGATGGGTGAGTATCACTCACAGGTAACCCACGATGGGTGAGTATCACTCACAGGTAACCCACGATGGGTGAGTATCACTCACAGGTAACCCACGATGGGCGAGTATCACTCACAGGTAACCCACGATGGGCGAGTATCACTCACAGGTAACCCACGATGGGCGAGTATCACTCACAGGTAACCCACGATGGGCGAGTATCACTCACAGGTAACCCACGATGGGCGAGTATCACTCACAGGTAACCCACGATGGGCGAGTATCACTCACAGGTAACCCACGATGGGCGAGTATCACTCACAGGTAACCCACGATGGGCGAGTATCACTCACAGGTAACCCACGATGGGCGAGTATCACTCACAGGTAACCCACGATGGGCGAGTATCACTCACAGGTAACCCACGATGGGCGAGTATCACTACAGGTAACCCACGATGGGCGAGTATCACTCACAGGTAACCCACGATGGGCGAGTATCACTCACAGGTAACCCACGATGGGCGAGTATCACTCACAGGTAACCCACGATGGGCGAGTATCACTCACAGGTAACCCACGATGGGCGAGTATCACTCACAGGTAGCCCACGATGGGCGAGTATCACTCACAGGTAGCCCACGATGGGCGAGTATCACTCACAGGTAGCCCACGATGGGCGAGTATCACTCACAGGTAGCCCACGATGGGCGAGTATCACTCACAGGTAGCCCACGATGGGCGAGTATCACTCACAGGTAGCCCACGATGGGCGAGTATCACTCACAGGTAGCCCACGATGGGCGAGTATCACTCACAGGTAGCCCACGATGGGCGAGTATCACTCACAGGTAGCCCACGATGGGCGAGTATCACTCACAGGTAGCCCACGATGGGCGAGTATCACTCACAGGTAGCCCACGATGGGCGAGTATCACTCACAGGTAGCCCACGATGGGCGAGTATCACTCACAGGTAGCCCACGATGGGCGAGTATCACTCACAGGTAGCCCACGATGGGCGAGTATCACTCACAGGTAGCCCACGATGGGCGAGTATCACTCACAGGTAGCCCACGATGGGCGAGTATCACTCACAGGGTAGCCCACGATGGGCGAGTATCACTCACAGGTAGCCCACGATGGGCGAGTATCACTCACAGGTAGCCCACGATGGGCGAGTATCACTCACAGGTAACCCACGATGGGTGAGTGGGGACAGTGGAATAATAATGAGGAAAAGGTAAGGTGTAGAAGAGCTGGGGCTGATCCAGCAGCGCAGCGTTGTGGGAGTGGTCTTGGCTGTCAACAGCCAATGAGTCTTGAGTTTCCAGGTGCCTTCGGGGAGAGACTGATGAAAAGGAACTCGACATCGTGTTGTGTGAAGGTTGAGTGTGGAGGTGGACGATTGGTTAGCAAAAGGGAGATATCCCACAGTATATGGGTGAGTCTGTGTTGATTTGATGCTGGTGAGGGGCTCTTGATCTAGGAAATTGGATCTGTGCTCCAGTTTCCTGAATTAAGTCTGAATACCTCCCCCCCCCCACACGCATTGTATAATCCTACGGGTTAATCGCTTCCCAATGATTATAATGTCAACATCTTGTAAGGATCGGGGTAGCGAAGGGTAGCGCATCGCACCACTTGGCTGTGACAAGACCATGGCAGGGGTGGTGGCAAGGATAGGGCAGCACTAGTCGTTTGAGGTCCATTCCTACAGAGGGCAGGAGAAAGAGCAAGGCTAGTAGGCAGGGTATACTGAGGAGTAGGTACAGGGCAAGGAAATTGGAAGAGGTTGAGTGTTGTGAAGGTTTGTGAACGCCTCATCTAGGTAGGTAAACCAGTCTTCGTGGCATGTCTCAAGTCTGTCAAGTTGCCTGTTGCCGAGCTTTTTCCAGACGACGCTGAGAGCTGGAATGCTGGTCCTGATGCAGAGTCGTTCATGGCAAAGTCTTTTTCTCTCGTCCGCTCAAGGGAGGATCCTTGATGTTGATGAGGGGCTCTTGATATAGGGAATTGGATCTGTGCTCCAGTTCCCTGAATTGAGTCTGAATACCTTCCATCGCCCCCCCCCCACATGTGCTGCATAATCCCACAGGTTTAGCGCTCCCCCATGATTATTATTAGTTCTCTCTCGTCTTGTGTCCATAGCAACGCGTGATTCTGGATTCGCTTCATCGCTTCATCCTCATAGCCCATGTCTTGGCAACCAGAGAAAGAGAGGAATGTAGGTGATTAGGGCCTTGTAAGAGCAGTGTAGAGGTGAAGTTCTATAGATGTTAGCGCCTTGAGTTTGTATAGTCGATTAAGAACTTGACCTGCTATTGTTCGCTTGGCGTTAATGTGTGTGCTCAGCCTTAGTCTGGCGTTGAGGGTGACTCCCAGTACTTATGGAGGCGTAATGTGGTATTGGTGTTCGCGTGATGGCGGTTGAGTTCGACAGGAGGATGAATAACTCGTTATAGTTGAAGTGACCTTCAGTTTACTGGCGTTTGATTTAAAATAGACCACCGGAGCTCCCAGGCACTGATCCTATCTCGAATTGTGTTCTGAGTTTAAGCGAATACTTTTTGTGCTGCGAGTTGTGTAATGTCTACTGAGTCGCTCAAGTTCCACAGGGTAAGTGAGCCGTAGGAGCCTTAACATACCACGGATCGGTCCTCGGAGTACATGAACCCACACACCCAACCAAAACAAACATACACATTCAAGTTGGCAGAGGTAACAATTGTGTACATTTTAATTGATAGATTTATTCTCCTAGGAAAGCCTAGGAAAGTTTGCACAGTTAGTAACTAATATTAGGATTATTGAGGCAATGTTAGATATTAATAATGTAGCTCTAGCATCCTAACATAGGTAGTTTTAAGGCCTGAATAGGCGAGCATTAGATTATGTTAGCTAACGAGAACTGGCAGCTCCACACTTGAATCTAAGCGGGAGAGAGCGCTAGTTCTTTCTTCTTGAACTGGACGTCGTGGTGTTAACAGGGTACTAAGAGCTAGAGCTCGGTCCCCCACGTGTTTTCAAAATACTTGCCTGGGAACCAAGAATCACAGAGGCTTCCTGACGTACTGTGGATATTCGTCTCTGACCCAGGCCCCCACAGTAAGACAATACACTCTGCATTTCTCTTAGTATAGCTGGCCGAGGATATTCGGAGTAAGGTGGGGTTATTTGAGCTGTGGGTTATAAGCGGGCGAATGCCCACTATAAGGTAATAATTGTGGGCAATCCCCCTTAAGTATTAGTTAAGAAGCTAGTGTCACTTACTGCATATATAGCTTAGGGGATATCCTTTGAAACCAGGGAACTCTGAGGTGCAGGCAGGACACTAATACCACTTAATTTGCAGATCAAGGCTCTTCCCTACACATGGTGTTTGGAGGGGGTTTTAGCTTAGGAAGACTTGGAAGATTAGGAGACATTTCTACTCCATCAAGTAAGTTAAACCCTTTCATAATCGTGCATGTAGGGGGGAATTCTTTCGGCTGCAGTTAGCTAGAAATTTGTCCCATAGCCACTTGTAAGTCTGAGAGAAGTGTCTGAGTGTCGATGTCAACAGTGCTTGCTCAGAGTGCAGCTTACAAGAAGGCAGTTCCAAGACAAGTTTCTATATATGGGTTCTGGTATAGCATTCGTGTATTTTATGTGGAGTGTGAGTGAGCACAGAGCTTTGTGGAACTCTTGCTCACTCAGAAAGTTTCTGAACTTAAGACACATCGTAGGGTTGTCAAGGACGTTGCAGAGCAACTTTCATGTTAGCGACTTCGAAAAAGTTGCAGAGCTTGAATCTGAGCCCGTCGTGCCAGACCGTGTCTTAAGCTTTGTCTTGGGCAACGAGGACAGTCATTTATCCTTCAGCCTTGTTGATTTGTGGATTAATTCATAGACAAATCTATTCCTACCTCGTCTCACACAATGTACTCAACCCCTGTCAATTTGGATTCAGGACAAACAAGAGCACAAACGATGCTATTACGCACATGTTGGAGTTAATATATACAGCACTTGAGAAAAAAGAAGTCCCACTGGGAATCTTCATTGATCTCCGCAAAGCTTTTGATACAGTCGACCATGATTTACTGCTCACAAAATTAGCACACTATGGTATAAGGGGGCACCCACTCAACTACCTAAAATCATACCTCACCAACAGAAGCCAATACGTGTACACAAATGGAGCGAACTCTTCCACACAACCAATTACAGTCGGAGTCCCTCAAGGAAGTGTCCTGGGGCCACTCCTATTCCTCATTTACATAAATGACCTACCGAATGCATCACAACTACTCAAACCCATTTTATTTGCAGATGACACAACATATGTCTTCTCTCACCCAAATCCAGTTATACTGGCCAACACTGTTAATGCCGAATTACAGAAAATATCAACATGGATGACGACTAACAAGCTTACTCTCAATACTGACAAGACCTACTTCATACAGTTTGGAAGCAAAGCCACAAATGTTCCACTTAACATAACACTTAATGGTACACCCATCACAAGACTCACAGAGGAAAATTCCTAGGAATCCACCTTGACAGTAGCCTTAAATTCCAAACACATATACAACAAATTTCCAAGAAAATCTCGAAGACAGTAGGCATATTATCAAAGATACGCTATTATGTACCTCAATCAGCTCTCCTTGCACTATATCATTCACTTATCTACCCGTATCTCACCTATGGAATCTGTGCATGGGGATCAACAACGTTAAATCACCTTAGACCACTCATAACACAACAAAGGCCGCAGTCAGAATGATAACAAATTCCCACTCTAGACAGCATACTCCACCAATATTCAAAAGTCTCAAACTACTCACCGTAAAGAACATTCATACTTACTCTTGTGCCTACTACATATATAAAACTTTACACTCTAATATAAACCCTCTGCTCAAAACTCTCCTCACCAACTTTAATAGGACCCATGACCACAACACACGACACAGATCACTTTTTGATATACCCTGTGTTCATATCAACCTATGTAAAAATTCTATGCACATAAAGGGCCCCAGAATCTGGAATTCATTACCAGTAAATATTAAGATAATCTTGTCTGAAAATCAATTTAAGACTCAACTCAAAAACCACCTACTCACCCAAACCTAAATGATCATGCTATAAACTACTTTGAAAAATGCTCATTGTTACTTTCCTATACGATAATCTCAATTTTTAATAATATGTTACTATTATGTTACCCCCTACTCATATTATAAGTTAATGTCAAAAATGCTCAATGTTATTTTCCTTAAGATAATCTCAATTCCATATTATCATTCAAGAATCTTAACACCTGTAACAATCTAAGATCTAATATCATTATATAATAATTTAAACAGTAAAATTTCATCATATTGTAATTTTGAAAATAATTTTTAACTAGAATAAACTCAATAAATTTCTCTAATATTAAGTACATAGTTTTTAAGGACTAGAATAAGCTGCCCCTAATGCCATGGCATGTCAGTGGCTCTCCTTGCACTCAATTTACATTGTAATTTCCCATACCCATGTAACCTGCAATGAAATAAAATTTGTTTGTTTGTTTGTTTGTTTGTTCTGTTAAGCTGTCTGGCCTCGTGGTGAGATCGAAGTCAGGAGTCTCTCAAAGGTCTTCCCATAGATTAATAGCAGGCCTATAAACCTGTAGTTCCTAGGGTTGGTTAAGTATTTGTGTGGCTTAGAGAAACCGTGGCAGACTTAGATGAGAAGTGGCTGGAATCAAGAGAAGCACTTATAAAGGTCAGTGAGAGCAGCAGTGTGTTTGGAAGGTGTCAAAGTATGGAATGAGTCTTGAGTTTCCAGGTGCCTTCGGGGAGAGACTGATGAAAAGGAACTCGACATCGTGTTGTGTGAAGGTTGAGTGTGGAGGTGGACGATTGGTTAGCAAAAGGGAGATATCCCACAGTATATGGGTGAGTCTGTGTTGATTATTTGAAGTGGTAACAGATAGAAACGTCCTGTCGGAAGTGCGGAAAGAATAACGAATCTTTTAGCGTCTTTTGGACTTTGCTTTGTCAGTAACTTGAGTAATGCATTGCATGAATGAGAGTTCTGCAATGGGTCTGTTGATGCGGTGTAGTCTGAAGGTGTCTAAGTCTGCCTCTGAGTACGTGGGAGTGTGATGGGAATGAGTAGGGTATTTGATGAGATGTGGAGCGTTATGGGAATGTGATCAGAGCTAAAGATGGGACCAGGAGGTATGAAATTATGGATGTAGTTGCTGGCTCTGTTGTCAGGTTTATTCTGGCCTCTGTGAAACAGGTGGTGAAGTGTGAGTTAAGGTGTACGAGTTGGTGTTTTGTATGAGCTGTTGGTAAAGTTGAGCACTGTTAGTGTAGGTGTCGTGAAAGGCGGTGTGTTTAGCGTTGAGATTTGAAATGTAGATATCTTTATTTCTACAAGTACATCTACAAGGTATACATACCATAGCTGACATCATTGACATACTACTATATAGAAAACCCCTTGTTATGTTGAGCATTTCCAGCAAATTAGGTCAGTTTTGTCCCAGAATGTGATCCACACCAGTCGATTAACACCCTGGTACCCATTTTACACTGATGGGTGAACAGGAACAGCAGGGACACGTCCCTAATGTTTTCCAGCCGTACCGGAGATTCGAACTCCGGACCTCTGTGTGAGAGCTGAGTGCGCTAGTGATCGAGCAACGGGACACCCACGGGAATGTTGGTGTGACTGAAGTGAGGTCGTGGATCTTAATACGTGTATGTAGTGTAAATGATGGGACCATGAAAGGTGAAGTTTGATGGCCATGTTATGGGGACGAAAAAAAGGTTAAGTTAGGAATGTGTCTGAAGGTACCGTTTTCTAAAATAGCTACGCCACTGTAGGGATCATCAGGAGATTTGGAGAGCAGAGTAGCTAAGGAGCATGATACATTGTTGTACACACAGGTGCTGTTCAGGAGCAGCACATATAGACGTTCTGACATATTGAATTTATCTAGGATGTGTTATAGGAGCATGTATTTAATTGTGACTCCGTCTAGCGTTTTAAGAAGTTGGAGACATGAAGCTTCCGGATAGGACGAAGGTAGATGGTCGAGAGAAGGTAGGCTGCTGAAGAGGATAGTATCATGTCGGTAGGTAGGTTATCCTAGGTGGCTAACCATCCAGGTTAGCCACCTAGGATAACCTGACTTATTTCTATTGGGGTCCTTCAATCTTTTCCACCAGGATGCGACCTATAACAGTCGACTAACACCCAGGTACCCAATTACTAGCTAGGTGAACGGGGACAGCAGGTATAAGGAAACACGCTCAATGTTTCCACCCGGCCGAGGATTGAAACACGGACACTATGTGAGGCAGGATGTGCCTAAGAGGCCCGTGTCAGGAAGGTAAAAAGCATATTGACAGGATGAGTGATAAGGCCTGTGATAAGTGTTAACGTCGGGATTATTCAAGCCAATGTACAGAAATTGCAGACACACAGAGGGAAGCCCCCAATGCAGCCTTCAGGTGCCTTATGATGAACGCGGTCAAAAGGAGATGGGTAGAAGTTACGTTAAGATAATGTAAATGAAAGTTGACTTGAGTTCTTATTCATTAGCATAATTACCGGTGTGGGTATGACTTACATTTTCATGGATATCAGGTGTTTGCTGGGAGCTCGGAAAACTTCAAGGGAGGGGTTGCGATAGGAATCAGGGGATCCAGCCCATTTTGCCTATTGACATGGGAAGAGGGGGGAGGGGGGCGAATCGTGAGGGTTGAAGGGTTTTGGGGTGAAGTCAAGGTGTGTTTTGCAGAAGTTTATATGCCTGCGGTAGCCTGTAGAAAGGCGAAGGAGGACTTTGTCAGGGAACACTTGGTATATTATGTGTGTGGCCTTCTTCTGCTAACTGTAGTGGGCGGGGACTGGAATTGTGTGATTCAAAGGAAGGATGTTGAGCCCTGGGGTGCCGGCTGTGTGTTAGGAATACTGAGGGATGTGTTGGGAGCGGTAGGTATGGTGGATGTGGTACAGGGTAATGGATGGAGGGTTGAGCATACCTTCGTGCGAAAAGGGTATGCTGCACGGCTGTATAGAATATATGTGACCAGGACAGTGAATGTTGTACATGTGCAAAGCATGGATGTTGGTATTTCTGATCATAGGGGGGAAAGAGTAGATTTGGAGTGGCAGGGTGTTTGTAAGAACATATCCGAGCTACTGGAAAATGAATGTCAGGCTTCTGTATGGTGATGATAGTGGTGCGAGATTTGCGGAATGGTGTGATGTGTTGTGGAGGGATGGGAAGAGAGAGAGAGTGATATCACTCGATGGTGGTATAGACAGGCGAAACAGGGAATTCGGTTTTATTTTAGGAGAGAGGCAAGGATTGATGGTCAGTTATGGTTTGGGTTGCAACATTATTTGGAAGATCAATTACGAATGTATAATGAGAGGGGGGTGGGGAATCACCAGGCGGAAGTGGTGGGAGTGAAAGGGCAGTTGCGAGAAGTACAGAATGAAAGGTTTCATGCGCTTAGGATCAGGGGAAGGGGTAGAGGACGTTCTATGGGGTAATAGACCATCTGTGACTGTTTTGCGTAAATTCCAGAAGTGGCGGAATATGACAATAATGTCGATTTGAGTGCATGAAGAGTTAGGGGATTATAAATTGGGGCAGATTCTTAGATTGACTTAAAGTATTAGTTGCTATGTTGATAAGTGGTTTGAAGGGTATTTGTCTGGTAGTGAGGGAAATGAAGGGGCCTGGGAGATGGTTTTAGAGGGTATAAGGAACAGAATAAGGGAGGAGGATAGGTACCCTATGGATTGTGATAACTGAGGTGGTGGTTTGGGAGGCCATTCAGGGGATGCAAGTAAGGAAAGCGGTGGGTATTGATGGGATCCCCAGTGATTTTTACATACGGCATTGGAACGTCATGAGAGAAGGCCTTACGAAGGTGTTTAATCAGATGAAAATGGAGGGAAACATAGGGAGGGGGGAGATCAGCATATAGGGGTTGTGGTGTTAGTGCCCAAGGGAGGGGATGTGGCAACTATTAAGAATTATCGTACGATCTCTCTTATGCACCGATTATAAGATCTTTGCGTGCATATTAGCAAATAGAATAAAAAGAGTTTTAGGGGGAGTGATAGTTGGGTCAATGTGGGATCCCAGGTAGATGTATGAGGACGAGTCAAACTAGGATCAGGGACTTTATTGAGAATGCGGAGGGGGGAGGTGTTCTAGCAGTCGATTGGAAAGGTGCATATGATAGTGTGGAAAGAGGTATGCTAGTGAGAGTTATGGAGAGGCAGGGTTTTAGTGTGGGGATTATTAGATAGGTTGCAACTTTGTATAGGGGTGCGTGTCCAGGTGAATGGTAGGATTTGTAGGGAGGTGAATATGGGATGGGGTTTGCGACAGCGTTGTCCCTTGTCGCAAATCCTGTTTGCGTGTGTGCAGGACCCCTTTTACAGGATGGTAAGGGAGGGGGAGAGGGGGTGCAGTTGTGAGATGGGGATAATAGGTTATGTGGATGATACCACAATCCTTGTAGGAAGTGGGGAGGAGCTGGGAAATGTAGGTACAATAATAGGAGTGTTTGGTAGAGCAACCGGATTGCGTGTAAATAGAGCGAAGTCCAAATTGCTGGAGGTGGGGTCGTGGGTAGGAGGGGCCTTGGGTAGGAGGGGCCTTGGGGAAATAGTATGGATGGATGATAGTAGATACTTTAAAGATATGCGGTGTGGTGTACTGTGCTAATCTGAGAAGAGCGAGAGAACTACATACAGAGGCAGTTGTGGGGGTGGTGATGAGAAGGATGCATGGTTGGAAGCCTGGGGATGTCACGCTCTAGCAAAGGGTCTTAGTTGTAAATGTATTGATATACAGTAAATTGTGGCATGTGGCTGTCGTGTATCCGTTGGTGGAGAAGGACGTGCTTATGCTGCGAAAGAGAGTTATTAGGTATATCTGGGGATATGGCAAGCATTGGTTATCCAAGGAGGTGGTGATGGCACTGCAGCATGCAGGTGGCATGGGGTTATTGCCGTTACAAAGCATGATAATGGGGATGTATGTAAAGCAGAGGTATATAGGGGAGGCTGGGGTGGGTGGTAGAAGGGTAGGGATGGTTATGAAATAGGTACACAGGTGGTGGAGTGGAAAGGAGTTGCGGTTGTGTGAGGATATGTTGCGGGTGCTGATGACTGTGAGGGAACCGTCTAGGGTAAAGGTGGGAAGCTTGGCAAGGGTAGGGAGAGGGGGAGGGAGGAGTTCAGACCCAGTGTTGGGAGAGGCAGTGTTCCCTATGTATGATTGGGGGAGTGTTTGGACCAGTTTTGGTAAGTTGCGCTTGTCATCACAGGTAGGGTCACGGTGTATAGATTTTTATTGGATACTAGCATCAAGGGTCATGCTGTTTAATATGGGGTTGATAGGGGAGGGAACGTGTGAGTGGTGTGGGGGTAGCGATACCGCATATCATGCGGTTTACTTTTGTGAGGAGCCGAGTCATTTGAGGATATGGTTTGGTAGGGTGATTCGCATGATGGGGGGGGGTTGATGACTTTGCGGGTTCTGAGTCTTGATATAGGGGCGTCCGCAGCGATGTATCTGGTTGCTGATTATATACATATGGCTTGGTCCATGCGAGGGGTAAGGGGAAATATCAGGAACAGGGCCTTGGCAGCGAGCTTTTACAGAACGGTGAAATGAAAGTTAAAGAAGTTCCCTGAGGTGTACCGGGACATGACAGTGTAGAAATTATTGGGGTTGTGGTAATGATAAGGGCTGGATCCTCTGAGTGATAGGGAATTAGAGTATAATGTGTTTGTGGGTTTGGGGTTGGCGACTGTTGGTTGTGCAGATTAAACTTGGTAGGGTTGGCAGGTGGGTGTGCATGCGTAGGGTTGGAAGAGTTTCGGGTGATGGATGACGATAAAACTGTACTCATGACAGGGAGGTTATGTGTGGGAATGCGTGTGAATGAGTGGGGGGGTTATGTCAGGGGAAACGCATCGGGGGCTTGTCTCTGTGGATCGGAGGAAATTTTGGCCTTAGCATGTACTTTAATTGTTGATACAGGTACGTGTTTACAGGCCATTGATGGTTCATAATGTGAATTTCGATTGCCATGCTGTATGTGTATGTTGTAGACATCCACTGCAAAATTTATTAAAGTCCTTCTGAGTATTTTTGATGTCAAAGGAAGTTGGTTATAATGTTATGAAATGGCTTATGTACATGCAATATGCCTTTTGAAGTGGTTCTATGTATTATTGAATTTAAAGAGGTTAGGATTAGGATTAAACTAAGAACTGAACCCTGGATGACTACTGAGATATTAGATAATATGAAATTATGAGACCAGTTGATAAAAAGATTTAAGGCAAACAGACAGGATATTGCAGTGCTAAATGAATTCCAAAGGGTGAGGAACAGAGTGCAGAGGCTTATAAAAGGCACAAAGGCAAGGCACTATTGCTCAAAAATCGAAGAGTACAAGAATAACCCTAGAACGCTCTGGTAACAACTAAAACAGTTGGGGTATAGCCATAAACCCGTATATAGATCTAACATAGTACTAAATGTCGATAACGAGGTATGCCACGAAACAACTAAAGTGGCAAATTGTTTTAATTCATATTACACAACTGTCGCATCAACACAAGTAAGTAAGCTACCAGCTGCATCAAATACCTTTAACACAGACTCTGATAAATTTAAAACATACTATACCAATAAAGGGGTAACTCCAAACAGTTGTCGACTAGTAAGTGTATCTCATGACTTCGTGCAAAAAGAACTAAGCAGGTTAAACCCAACTAAGAGCACCGGCCCAGATAACATCCTGTCTAAGTTCTTAAAGATGGTGCCTCTGAACTGGCAATCCCCATTGCTCATATAATAAATTTGTCCATCACCACTAATACAGTACCAGAGGGGTTCAAGGAGGCCAGAGTTACTCCTATCTTCACAAAAAAATAGTAGGTCTGATGTCAGCAACTATAGGCCTGTTAGTATACTCAGTGTAATATCCAAAATTCTAGAGAGGGCGGTGTACTGTCAAGTAGTTAATAATCTTAATGACAACAACATTCTTCATAGTTACCAATCAGGCTTTAGGAGATCTTACTCAACCGACATCTCCCTAATTAATCTGATGGATAACATGATAACTAAAATGTCGATAGGGAACCTCATAGGAATGGTAACTTTAGACTTGCAAAAGGCCTTCGATACTGTCAACCACAATGTATTATGCAAGAAACTTCAAGCTATCTGCATAGGTTCCATAGACTGGTTTAAGTCCTATCTTAACAATAGGAAACAAATTGTCAAAATAATCAAAACAGAATCGGAACCACTGCCGATAGCATGTGGAGTTCCCCAAGGTAGTATTCTGGGTCCCTTATTATTCCTGTTATGTAAATGACATGCCCATCAGTGTCAAGTGCAAACTCCTACTGTATGCGGATGACTGTGCTCTGTTAGTGTCAGGTAAAGACCCACAAGATATAGCTAATGTATTAACACTGGAACTGGAGTCCTGCAGCAAATGGTTAGTAGACAACAAACTATCGTTACACCTCGGGAAAACAGAAGCCATACTCTTTGGCACGAAATATAAACTGAAGGGTAAATAATTTTAATGTCCGGTGTAATGGGAAATCCATCACTTCAGTTTCCTCAGTAAAATATCTGGGAATCCCCTTTGACCCATGCATGTCAGGAGAATTGATAGGTAACAGTGTAGTAAAGAAAGCGAATGCCAGACTGAAGTTCCTTTACAGACAAGCACAGTGTCTACCTACTGAGGCTCGCAGGACCCTATGTCTTGCCCTTATACAATGTCATATGGACTACGCTTGCTCTTCATGGTACTCTGCCTTGACAAAAAAAACTGAAAGATAAACTGCAAATCACCCAGAACAAAATGGTAAGATTCATCCTGGACCTGGGTCCAAGAGAACATGTAGGCCAGGATGAATTAAAACACTTGGATATGCTGAATGTTGAAGACAGAGTAAAACAACTTAAGTTGAATCAAGTTTATAAAATTGCTCACAAACAGTGTCCAGAATATCTTGCTGCCAATTTTGTCAAGGCTGGGAACCAAAGCAGTCATAGTACTAGGGGGAGAGAACACAACTTTGTAGTACCCACAGTCAGTGGCCAGGCTATGTATGATAATTCTATGTAACTGTATTTGTGTATACCTGAATAAACTTACTACGTATATACTATGTGTGTATTATTTAGCTCCTCTGTATAGTAATGGTTGTTTAGAGTTTTTTTGTGCCTGATTAATTCATAGTACCTTGCTACTTTTGGCGAGATATTTCCATGGTCAATTGGATGTCATTACCAGTATGTATGTTGTGATCACTAGTACCTTGGAAATATAGGGTTATATTGCTTGTTATGAGAACCTTGGGACCCAAGTTTTTATATGTCGACGTATTGTAAATATGGTTTAATCACGATATAAAGTCCCAAAATTTGTGATTCCGAGTAAAATCAATATATTACGATATAAACGAAATATGTTTTTCCATACATGTTGTCAGTTAGGATATGTATTTAAAGATGTGCGTATGATTTGATTTGTATGTAATAATTGGATTGTTTTCAATTTAGTGAGACATATTCTTATCCAATGAGGATGGATCAATGTTATCTTGGGACATATGACAGATCAAATTAACATGGGCGGTCAGGGAATTTGTCTAGAATTGTCTTGAATTGTGTGTTTGAATTATATTATTCTTAATTGTCTAAGGAAAAAAGGGGGGGGGGGTCTCTCAGCAGATAATTAGTTCACCATGCCACTGTATGTTGTATTTTCAGGATGATAGATCCATTGTTTGTGTGTATTTCCGTGGTGTATCAATGGTACCTAAATAGTATGTTAAAGTTTTGCCTTACAGGGTGTAATAATACAGTGGTACCTCGGTTAACGATGGTCCCCAAACTCGCCCTTTTATGTAAGTTTATTTTTTAAATGCTTTTGTAAGTGTATTTTTGGGGATCTAAAAGGACTAGTCTATTTTACATTATTCCTTATGGGGATAAATTCGTTTGGTAATGGCACTTGAACAGTGTTCTGGAACGAAAAAATATCGTTAACCGAAGTACCACTGTATATGTATTGTGTATTTTGTTTAAAAACAATTATATTATAATAGGGATGTGTAGCCTTATTTGCAGAGGCTAAATGTTAGTGTTAGTATTTTGTTGCTATGGGTTTGCTTGCTGTGTACATCGTGTAATTGGGTATAGTTAACTTCGTTTTCTCCATGGCGGCGGCAGGCAGACGCCGGACCAATACTGTGTGTTGATATGGTGGTTGGAGCCTTGCAACCTGCGACAGTGGCTACTGTTTTGCCCATGATACTACAGGACATCTATGACATAGATACTGCTGATCTCTACGGTGTGGCATTAAACAGTGTGAACAGGGTCTTTGTAAAACTCCTCACGGCAACGACGTATGAACGATTGATTGATAAACACCAGGACAAGATTTACACCGTCAACTCTTCGCTGCAAGTCCGACTTAAGGATGTGTCAAGGACTTGCACCTGGGTCAAGATACGGAATGTCCCATTTGAGGCAGACCACGTCGACATCAGCAAAGTCTTCAGTGCTTATGGGGCCGTACATATGGCCACGGCAGGGAGGTGGTCAGAGGGGCCCCTGGAAGGCCTTCCAGAGGGCTCTTTTTCCCTGAAGATGACGCTCCGCAATCCCATACCATCATACGTTGTATTTCCTGAGTTTCGTACGCAGGTGTATGTCATGTACATGGGGCAGAGGCATACATGTCGTATATGTGGCGCATACGAGCACGTAGCGGCTGATTGCATGAGAAGAGGAGGACAAAAAACAGCTATGGGATGGGTTACAGCACGTGTACAGGATGATGGTGGTGAGCAGGGGAAGGACCGACCTTTTCAACCGGAAGAGTGATCTACGAGACAGTGGAGTGACATATTGGAGGGCTTAGATGAACCCTGTGCCACATTGCCACAAGAGTCCCAGGTTTTGCAGCCTGAGACAGTGACAGAAGAGGAAGCGGCTTTGGGAGACGGCATGGAGGTGCCTTTGGAGGAGGTCTTGCAGGGACTTCTGAGTGAAACGTTGGCAGTGCCAAGTGAAGGTGATAGAGGGATTTTAGGGGTGGAGACGGGAGAGGTGAGCGCCCCAGAGTGTGGTGGGTTGGGTTTCCCGACTTTAGTGAGTACGGTGATTAATGCAGAGGTTCATCAGTGTGAAAGTATGGATATGATTAAGTGGTTCCCGTAAGAGAGCGGGCACTGTTTCTGAGAGTGAGGACACCTTGACACCTGCACAACGACCGTGTAAGAAACCTTTATTGGAAGTGGTTCAGCCGGAGACGGTTTCGTCAAAGAGAAAGATGGGAGCTATGGAAAGTCTTAAAGGGGGGAAAACTGTAGCGAAGGGAGGGTTTAAGGGGGGGGGGTCTGCAATGCCGCTTCCACAGAGGTCATAGGAAACCAGCGCATTAATTTTCCAGTGTATAGCGATTATGTCAATGGGTTGAGGGCAGAGGTCAAAAGGAAGTGGATTGAGGGGACTTTCAGATGACTTGGCGTGCAAGTGGGATTCATACAAGAGCATAACTATAGGTGTGGAAGTGAACTTCGGCTGAATGGGTATAATGTTTTTGCAGGGTCCTCAGGCCGTCTAAAGGGAGGGGTTGCTGTAGTTATAAAGGCATCAAGCCCTTTTACCTTACTCAGGTGGGAGGAGTGTGGGGGAGGTAGAGTGGTGAGGGTAGATGGTGATTGGAGTGGTGTATGGGTAAGTTTTGTGGAGATATATATGCCTGCGGAACAATCGCAACAGGTGAAACGGGAGTTTGTGTATGATTACATGGTGTCGGCTTTGGGGGGTTTGGCAAAGGTAGCAATAGTAGGAGGGGATTTTAATTGCATGATCCGTCATAAGGATGTAATACCTAAGGGGGCGGGTTTTGTTTTGGGGGCTTTGAGGGACATGTTAGGAAGTGCGGACCTACGCAACATGGTGGGAGGTGGGGATTTGGTGCAATATACCTATGTGAGGAATGAATGAGGCTCAGTTGGATAGGTTATATGTGGCAGGAGGGGTGGGGGTGGGACGAGTACAGACAGTGGATCTGGGGTTCTCAGATCACAGGGCAGTTATTGCAGATGTACAATGGGAGGGTGTGGTTAAAAGGTACGTGGGGTATTGGAAATTGAATGCGGGTTTATTGGTGGGTGAAGAGAGGAAGGCAGAATTTGCGAGGTGGTGGGCGGATCTTTGGGGAGGTGTGAGGAGTGGTGTGGATTTAGTGCAGTGGTGGGAGGAGAGTGCCAAGGTGGGTATACGGAAGTACTTTGTGAGGTTGGGAGGAGAGGAGAGGCGTTGGAAGTATGGGATGCAAAATTATCTAGAGGGATTATTAAATAATAGTTATGAAAGGGGAGGGGGGAAAGAGGCAATGGATATTTCCAATCTGAAAACTAGGTTAAGGGATCTACCGAATGAAAGGTTTAACGTTTTGCGGTTGAAAGTGGGCCTGGAAGATGTCCTGTGGGGAGACAGGCCGTCGAAGAATGTTTTGGGTAAATGTAGGTTTAGAAGGGATGCCATGACGGTGGATTGTGTGGAAGTGGAAAAGCCCTTTGAAAGTTATGCAAGAGGTCAGAGGGTACGATCTACAGAAGCGATAGGGGTGTATGCAGATAAATGGTTCGAGAGACATGTGTAGTGTACCAAGGTGCCCGGGGGTTTTAAGCTCCATCAGGGGAGGGATAGTGGGGGTTTTGGGGGAGCAAGACAGGGCACTTATGGGGGGACGGATTATGGAGGGTGAGGTGTATGAGGCGGTGAATGACTTGAGTAAAGGAAAGGCGCCCGGTTTGGATGTCATTGTAAATGATTTTTATAGAGAGTACTGGGATGTTGTGAGAGATTGCTTGGTGGAGCTGATGAATTGTATGAAGCAAAGGGGGTTCATGGGAGGGGGGCATGGTGTAGGGGTAGTGGTACTGGTTAACAAAGGAAAGGGGACAAGGGGTATGAGTAATTACCGACCAATAGTGTTGATGAATGCCGATTATAAGATTTTTGCAAAGGTACTGGGGAATAGAATTAAGCGTGTAATGTTAAGTGTGATTGCAGAGGGACAGTGTGGTATACCAGGGAGAAGCATGATAAGGGGGCATGAACGAATAAAAGAATATATAAAGGAGACTGTGGAAGGGGAGGTACTAGCACTGGATTGGCAGGGGCCATATGACAGTGTGGAGAGAGAGGCTTTGTATGAGATTCTGAGGTGGCAGGGGTTTGGTGAGGAGGTGGTTAATTAGGTGGAGTCTTTGTATAAGGGGGCGGGGGTTAGGGTGCAGGTTAACGGGAGACTAGTTAGGGTGGTGGGTATGGCGAGAGGCCTGAGGTAGGGTTGTCCCCTGTCCCAGATCCTCTTTGCCTGTATGCAGGACCCTTTTTATAGGCTGATTGAGGGGAGGGTCGGACGAGGGCTGAGAGGGGGGGTTGAAGGACCATGTGTCGTAGGGTACATGGATGACATCACTGTGTTGGTGAGTACAAGGGGGGGTTTTGCGCAGGTAGCGGACATCATTAAGAGGTTTTGTATGGCTACGGGCATGAGAATCAACGAGGCAGTCTAGGTTATAGGAGGTGGGTAGGTGGAAAGGCAGAGGGTTGGGTGAGGAGTATGGGTGGATTGTAACTGACCAAATTAAGGTCTGTGGTGTAGTGTATCAGTGTGATGAAGTATTAATGAGGAGGATGAATTCGGGGAGGGTGGTTCAATTGGCATTAGATAGGCTGGGGGGATGGCAGGCAGGGGATCTTTCCCTACAGCAGCAGGTCATTGCAGTCAACTCAATGATATACAGTAGGTTATGGCATGTAGGGGTAATTTATCCGTTACTGCAGGAGGATGTGCAACGGTTGGATAGGAGCGTATTTCGATATGTATGGGGCTATGGGAAGCATTGGTTAGGGAAGGGAATAGTATGGAATAGAGTGGATTTGGGGGGTTTGTCTCATGTGTTGCAAGAAGGTTGATGTGTTTGTATGTTAAGAGATGCATGGTGAGGTGGGGAGGACCAGATGGCACTGGGGTGGGGTGGGTGGAGAGGGAGGCACCGCATTGGTGGGGGGTAACGCTTTTGAGGCAGTGCTGGGATTTGGTGAGAAGTCTGGTGGGGATGCAGCAACCTCATACTTTGAAGGCCAGCGTGATGGAGAGGGTGGGAGGTGGGGAAATGGTGGTTGAGGGGGAAGCGACGTATCCCGTGTATGATTGGGTTAAGATTTGGAAGGGGTTTAAAGGGTTGCATGTTCAATCAAGGGATAGAGTTGATGTACAGGTTTTTGCATGGGGTCGTGGCTTCGAAAGCTTTGCTGTACTGGATGGGTCTTGTGAGGGAGGGGTGCTGCAGTAGATGTGGTTTGGAAGAAACTAGTATGCATGCGGTTTATTTTTGCGAATTTTTGGATCCTATAAGAGTGTGGATAGCGCATGTGGTAAGATATATGGGAGGGGGGGGTGTTGTTGTTTTGAGGGCTATGTGTCTAGACATTGGGGGTGTAGCGTCACAGGTGAGACTTGGTATTTATTATTTGATTGTTGATTTTGTATGTGTGTCATGGCGACTGAGGAATAAGGGGGTCAGGGAATGGATCAAGGCGGTGGCTGGTGCTATATATAGGACTAAATGTAGAAATCAGGTAGTGTATGGGAAAAGGTGGGATAGGTCCTTTGTACAGGAGTATAGGATGATGACGTTGCGTGATTTATATAAGGCGTAGGTCGAGGGCTCAACGCGGGGAGGGGGGTTTGGTGAGGAGGGCGAGGAGTGGTCAGAGGGGACGGAGGGGGGGGTATTTGTGTGTGCTGTAAGGAATAGAGGTTATTTGTAGGAGGGGGTGGAGTGTGTTTTGGGAGGGAGGGAGGTATGGTTAGTTTTTCCCACCCTTGTTTCTATTTTTTTTTTTTAATTTCCTGTTGGTTAGGTGTTTTTTGTCTGAAGAATGTTGTGTGTACGGACTCAAGACTGGGGAGAGGGGGGGTGGGTTTCGGGGTAGTGGGGTATCAGGGGGATGGCGTTGGTTTTCCTTTGGGTAGACGTTGGGTGTTAAAGGTGTCATGTGCTTGGAGTGAATGAGTGTGGAGCGTTTTTCCTGTTTTTTCAGACAGGAAAGAACCAGGGTTTTTCTCCCAGAATTTTGTTCTGTTTTATGGAAAGGTTTTCTTTTCCCCTTTTTATATTTACACTGATTGTGACAGTGTAACTGAAATGTGTGTTGACAGCAAAGTTTTGGTTTAACTGCATGGATGTTGGTGTGTGTGAGAGGCATGTATGGAGACCTGCACTAATCTAATAAGTCTAGTAAACGATCATAAGTTTGTACATTATGTTCTATGCATATCACGAGAGGTGGATACCTAGTGTTGAGATATTGGACAGTTCCACCAGTTTTTTAGGGGCCCTTACCTGCATGTGCAGGTATAAGGTTTGGCAAGGATACCTATAGTTTTGAGCTGGGAAATTGTACATCATGTAATATGTTAGGTTTCTGTTGATGTGTGAACTGCCATGAATATATGTGTGTGCCTTATTGCAGGTATTTAAAGGTCTTTAAGTACTACATTGACTTGACGGATATGCAATGATTTCTTAAGTTTATTATAAGTACATCTGTAAAATGTAACTAAATATTGGTTAGGATTTAATGCCATTGTGATGTCATAATGTTAATGAAGTAGGTGATCAGTTCTAGATTGTAACTTGTCTTAAGATATTGTATAAATCCTTGTGTATATATTATGCTTGGCGCAAACGGCGAGGCGCGTTCATTTATATGTACTCTCTGTTTTATGACTAGAAAAGTCATAGTCACGCCTCAAGATGTAATTTAATTATATAATTAGGGCATTGTTTTGAGTTAGGAGGGGGATGTAGGTGGTCATATCATACAATGTAATAAAAGAAATGATGACTATACATAAAAGGGGGGAGTGGCTTTATGGATTGTTATCCATGTTGGGTTTTGAAATTGTGATTGTGCACAAACTTGCTTTGGGGTGGAAGTAAGGTCCGTGGAGGCCTGGGGTGCTATAACATTCTTATTTGGGGTTTTAGTATTATGTAGTTGTCAGGTAGGCATTAATGCCTTTAAGTATTGCTACTGTATATATTCATTGCACCACATGGGATGCTGAGAGGAGGAATTTTATATAGCTGTTTCCTGTTTTTGTGGGATGTATATTCAGAATATAAAAGGGATATATGGCATACACTGTTTTATGTGTTTTTTGTTATTGTAAGATTTACATAATGTATGTATATCACATGTATTTAAATAAAATATAAAAAAAAAATTGGGTATAGGAAAATTTTGTTGGCTCTTGGGCCAGAATTTCCATACGAATTAGACACACATTCTACATTTGGGTTTTGTGTAAAAGTTTTGCCAACCAGATACCCAAGTATTTCAGAAGTGTCTAATTTATCATCTTGTCTGTTCTTTGAACCATTTATCTACATTCGACATGAGAAAACTCTTCTCCACGAGTTGCTTATTATGTTATAATGTTCCCCTAACATGTCTTGGACTATACTATCACCTCACACGTCCTGTCCCAGGGGAATCCGGAACAGTATCTTTTTTCCAGGGAAGATTTATTAGCCGGTAAAAAGTGGCACTGGTGACACTGAGGAGGGGGGGAGGAATGGTAATGTTGACATAAGAACACAAGAAAGGAACACTGTAGCAGGCCTACTGACCCAAGCGAGGCAGGTCCATCACTCTCCGGCTTAGACCTGAGTACCTGGAGTTAACCTTCTCCATGTAAACTCCAGGTAGTCAGGTCACTTCCACTTAAGGAAGGAGCACGGAATAAGACCTAGTAGCACAAGCTAGTCAGGTCCAACTCTCACCCACCCACACCCACTCGTGTATTTATCTAACCTATTTTTAAAACTGACCCAAGTCAGCCATCCAGAATACCTGAATGAATCCTCCATTGGTCGAAATGTCTGCTCATTTTCTCCCATCTTCATTTAGCAGCACATTTCATTTATGTCTCTAGGAACAAACTGAAGCTCTTAATAACCCTAGAACTAAAATAAGTAACTCATGAAATACGATCCTTTGTCAATGAAGAATCTCGCTACAGTGGACCTGCGCAGTGCAAGCTCCTTGCACTGCGCAGGTCCACTTATTCGCGGATTATTTTCCATAAAATATATTTGAATATTTTTTAAATTTGCGACTGAAAAAGAGTTACATTTTATGTATTCATGATATACCTATGTAGATACTAGTCTCTTTTATAACTACCATAAAATATACACAGATTTATTTAAAATATAGGAAAAAAAATTATAAAACTTGAGCACACAAACAATTACGTATCGTAATGTTGCATTTACGGTTAAGGGAAATGTAAACAAACGTAAGGATGCAATATTAAATCATAAAGATTTTTTTTAATTCTTTTCATTGTTGATGTCTAGTGTTACTAATAGGTATAACATATATAATGTTTTGTATGACGTAGTGGTGTTGGTACTGACGGAAGTCATCTTGGTAAACCACGTAAACTTAGAGTATCGATAAATACAGTACCGTAAAAGTATTTTCTCTTCCTTATGATTTAATTAATATTTTCTTTAGCTTACTGCATTGTAAGAATACAGTATATAATACATATACAAAATGTGTTTATCGACTGTTTGTTAAAAGCAAGTCTTAGTCAACAGTAGGCCATTAGTTAAATTTTTGAGGAGTCAAAAGATATACGCGGATTTTTGACTGCACGGGGGTGTCGGCGCTCCTAACACCCCCGCCTTATTAGTCAACTGTGTACTGCATACGGAAGAATGACGCTTTTGCAACATTTAGGGGTCTTTTATGT
This sequence comes from Cherax destructor, assembly GCA_009830355.1. Lineage (NCBI taxonomy): Eukaryota > Metazoa > Arthropoda > Malacostraca > Decapoda > Parastacidae > Cherax > Cherax destructor. The sequence goes on from WNWK01007737.1 coordinate 83,747, forward strand.
GGAAACGTTTCGCCAGCCAGTGGCTGTCTTCAGTCCAATACAGAGAAAAACAGTGGAAGGAAAATTGATTACCGAGATCTCTGAAAGCGTCGCTTCTGTCTGGTGCGTCACATATGATACACTAATTTGAATGTGACATCAGGTCACATAGGTCAAGATATTAATCAGGATTCTTGTTAGAAGACTTACGAGGCCACTATGAAGACGGGGGAAGTCTCATCAGGCCACTATTGTAAAGGGGAAATTCTTATCAGGCCCCTATTGAGTGAGGGCTACACGAATCACTGTGCAGGAAGTGAGGGTCAAGTGAGGGGAAGGTAGACTGAGGGGGGGGTGACTAACTGTGATTTGTAGCGTGGGAGGAGCTGTCGGGTTGCTGTGCAACGGGGAGGCGTGTCGGTTGCTGTGCAACGGGGAGGGCGTGTCGGGTTGCTGTGCAACGGGGAGGGCGTGTCGGGTTGCTGTGCAACGGGGAGGGCGTGTCGGTTGCTGTGCAACGGGGAGGGCGTGTCGAGTTGCTGTGCAACGGGGAGGCGTGTCGAGTTGCTGTGCAACGGGGAGGGCGTGTCGAGTTGCTGTGCAACGGGGAGGGCGTGTCGAGTTGCTGTGCAACGGGGAGGGCGTGTCGAGTTGCTGTGCAACGGGGGAGGGCGTGTCGAGTTGCTGTCAACGGGGAGGCGTGTCGAGTTGCTGTCAACGGGGAGGGCGTGTCGAGTTGCTGTCGCAACGGGGGAGGAGCGTGTCGAGTTGCTGTGCAACGGGGAGGGCGTGTCGAGTTGCTGTGCAACGGGGAGGGCGTGTCGAGTTGCTGTGCAACGGGGAGGGCGTGTCGAGTTGCTGTGCAACGGGGAGGGCGTGTCGAGTTGCTGTGCAACGGGGAGGGCGTGTCGAGTTGCTGTGCAACGGGGGAGGGCGTGTCGAGTTGCTGTGCAACGGGAGAGGGCGTGTCGAGTTGCTGTGCAACGGGGGGGAGGGCGTGTCGAGTTGCTGTGCAACGGGGAGGGCGTGTCGAGTTGCTGGCAGAAACGGGGGAGGGGGCGTGTCAGGTTACAGTGCACAGGGGGGGCGTGTCGGGTTCTGTGCAGCAAGGGGAGGGCGTGTCAGGTTACTGTGCAGCAAGGGGTGGGCGTGTCGGGTTACTGTGCAGCAAGGGGAGGGCGTGTCGGGTTGCTGTGCAGCAAGGGGAGGGCGTGTCGGGTTGCTGTGCAGCAGGGGGAGGGCGGGTCGGGTTGCTGTGCAGCAGGGGGAGGGCGGTCGGGTTGCTGTGCAGCAGGGGGAGGGCGGGTCGGGTTTTATTTTCGAAGTCCTGGGCTTTTAGTATTGTTGTATTTGTAAGGACGTTTGATGCATTTTTTCGGTAACTAATTTATTTTTTATTTTAGCAATGTTTACATTTGCTATCTTTATTTTTCGGGTGTTGTCAATGATTTTTATTTTGAGGATTATCAAATGTTTTGGTGCTAATATTTGTATTAACATGCATTTTAACATTATAAAGTTCTGAATCTTGTAGATGAGTGTAATCATTGCAAGTTCTTGCAGTTGAGTAGCAAGTTGCAAGTAGTTGAGTGGGCTGTGGGTGTTGGTATTTTCTTGTCCTAATAATGTTCAGTGACAGTATTCTTCCTTGGATGGCCTCCGGTCACCTGTTTGTACTCGTGCTATCATATGTACATGACTTGTTACATTGTAATGCTTGACCCTGGCATCTGGCTTTCAATCTTTTATAATTCAGTATGCGAAGTTTGTACTTTTTTTTATTTAGTATATTTTTTTTTTTTGGTTTGTGACGAGTGTTACATAGTGATGATCAGCCTTTTCGTCCCACCAGACTATGTATTTTACAACATATTTTTTAGTAGGCAATGTAAGTCTTATCAGACTCGTACTTTCCTAAAAGTCGATGGACCTGTTCGTAGGATTTAATTATATATGCAGCACATGCTGGTAGTACCCCCACACTGGGAGACTAAAGCAGGAACTTGTGCGATTTTCAACGTCGTGACTAAGAACCTCGCAAATTTTTGCCTGGAGGAAGCGAGAAGAGATATTCAACAGCTTAAAGAAAGGCGCGAGGATTTTCCCTGGACTGAACGTCTTCGAGGACAGCCGCGTTAATGGTCGGATCTACGACCGGGACGAAGCTGAACCTGAGGAAGGTCAAGGAGACTGCCGTGGAGACCACCAACTCTGTCTTGCCAGACAAGTGTAAATCGACGATCCAGACCGTTCCAGCGAGGGTCGTCCAGAATGGCACGACGAATATCACCAGTGAAAGTAAGACTGCATAAGTGTTCGCAATAGAGCTAACATAATCCTTAGTTTCATATCAAGAAGTATAAATAATATAAGTCCTCAGGTTGTTCTTCAACTCTATAAGTCTTTGGTTAGGCCTCATCTAGATTATGCTGCACAGTTTTGGTCACCATATTACATAATGGATATAAATGCTCTGGAAAACGTACAAAGGAGGATGACAAAGTTGATCCCATGTATCAGAAATCTTCCATATGAGGATAGACTGAGGGCCCTGAATCTGCACTCTAGAAAGGCGTTGAATTAGGGGGGATATGATTGAGGTGTATAAATGGAAAACAGGAATTAATGAAGGGGATGTAAATAGCGTACTAAAAATATCTAGTATTGACAGAACTCGCAGCAATGACTTTAAGTTGGAAAAATTCAGATTCAGGAAGGATATAGGAAAGCACTGGTTTGGTAATAGTTGTGGATGAGTGGAACAAACTCCCGAGTACCGTCATAGAAGCTAAGACGTTGTGTAGTTTTAAAATAGGTTAGATAAATACATGAGTGGGTGTGAGTTGGACCTGACTAGCTTGTGCTACTAGGTCAGTTGCCGTGCTCCTCTCTTAAGTGAATGCGACTGACCTGACTAGGTTAAGGCATTGGCTTAAGCCGGTGGGAGAATTGGACGTGCCTCGCATGGGCCAGTAGGCCTGCTGCAGTGTTCCTTCTTTCTTATGTAATAACCTTATGAATCAAAAGTTACTAGTTGGCGAAAATTTTCTTTAACGTCCTAATTACCAGCAGTCTTACGACGGTATGAATGGCAAGATTCAGTGACCCAGTGCTCACTGGCTGAACATTCAGCACACACTGAAAAAGACATGGGTTTAAAATATTAGGAGAGGAGAGGCGTATGGACCCATCTCCTCACATTTGCTGACCCAGTTTGTCTAACAGTAAAGAAGATGACATCAACAGAGATGTGCATCACTGCCTAGTACCACTGCCTGGCACCACTGCCTGGCACCACTGCCTGGCATCACTGCCTGGCTAATCTGAAGAAAGTCTTTACCAATTCTTCCCTCGACAAAAAAAAACTTCCTTTCTGTTTTTCATTCAAAAGATTTTCTTAATATTTCACTTAATTTGCCTGATTTTTTTTTACTGCCATAACATTATTAGTATTCTAATTTGTTGTGGTATTTTAAATGTATAATTTCATGTATGGTTACTTCATTGACCAAAATATATTCACGAATACCACATACTTTCTGAACTTTGCAGCAATGAAGATGATCTTGGTGTACCAGGGCCGGTCGCTGTGTCTAGGAGCACTGACCGTCGCTATAGCGAGGTAAGACATTCATATATTACCACTTGGCGAGGAACAATATCGCGATATTTTTAGTACCAAGTATAGATTTTAAGATATATAAATCAATGAGCAATGTCATTTTCACTGGCCTTTGAATATTGACACGCTTGCCATGGGTTTAAACCCTAATCATTCTGTGATTTTTTGAAACTGTTTTAGAATGTTAATAAGGGTGGTCCCACAAGCATTTCTTTAGATCATTATATGTCCTAATAGTGCAAATATACTCTTGCCAGGTTGTCAGAGAATATATGAAGAGGCATAAACTGCAAGGGTTTGCGAGTAACGAAAGCGTTGAGCCAGCGGAAGTGGTCACTCACCTGGCAGATCAAGCTGGTCCCAACGAAACCACCTACATTAGGTATGTTATCCATTGTTTCACTTCGGTTATTTGAGGGACACGTTGAAGTACTGGATAAGGAAGTGGCACGAATTTGGTTAGACCTGTTGTCACGAAAACGCCTTGGCATCTTTTGTTCAGTTATTGTACATGACTGGTATACGATACTATCAAGATGAATTAGACACATGAGTAACATCTGGGTATCTTTATTGTAGACGTTTCACCATCAGTGGCTTCATTAATACAAATTCAAGGACATTATTATATACAAAAGACGAGGTATCAGTCCCTCAGCTTTGGAGTTGAAGAGCACCGTAGTTTTGAAGAATCTGAAGCACAATCAGGAAGATTTGCGTTTATATACTTGCATCAGACAAGACGTGTAGCAGAAGGCAGTCACTGGTAGACGGGATTTCCCAGTGGAAGTAGATCATAGCCAAGGGACGGGTCGGGAGTAAGCAAGGAGGTTGTGGGGATGTCCTCTGAACCAAGATTGTTGACGTGTCTGATAAACTGTACATGGATAGTATACAACAGCTTTACTCAGACACTGGGTCACCATTAGTGATATTTTTTGATCGACTGTTGCTCAGGATGCGACTAGGAATCGAGAAACAATTCAGCCATCTGCAAATAGCAAAATGTACACTTTAAACTCTTAGGTACGTCGATTACTCGTTCATGTATTATCAGTAGTAGTAGTATTCGTAGCAGCAGTAGTAATAGTAGACCCAGTGAGACGAAACTAGTCCATGTTGGAACCATTTATAATCTCTTCTCATGCTGCTCATTTTTTTATTATAATTCTGATGCTGCTGCCTCTCTGGTCATGGTAGCAATGATGGTATTAGATACCAACGAAATGAAGACTCGTGTAATACCAGAGTATCGATATGTTGTGTGGGTCACTATGCCTGCTGCGGTATTACTCCAAGTTACCACAAATTGATGACTGAAACAGTGTATGCCATTAATGCAAACATTCATGAAGAGGGACTGATTGCCTCGTCTGCCGTCTTCTGTATATAATTCTGCGAAGCTGAACTGATTCTGTTCTACAGTCTTCAATTTGTCCTAGTATAATAATACAATATCTTTGTTTACTACAAGTACATAAACAAGGTATACAGACTAAAACTGACATTAATGACATACTACTATATAGAAAGCCCATTGTTATGCTGAGCATTTCCCGCAAATTAGGTCAGTGTCCCAGGATGCGACCCACACCAGTCCACTAACACCCAGGTACCCATTTTACTGATGGGTGAACATGGAGGTCAGGAGTCCGCATCTCTGTGAACTCCTGACCTCAGTGTGTGAGGTAAGTGCACAAGAGATCGAGCTACGGCACACCCTCATAGATACCTACAAATTGGTTTAAAGACGCGTGAGCAAAGTAGGACAGATTTATTAGAAAACATTTCTGTCCTGGGACCTTGATCACTTCTAACAGGTTGAAAATAACAGTATATGTAGGCAGTGTGACTAACAGTATATGTAGGCAGTGTGACTAACAGTATATGTAGGCAGTGTGACTAACAGTATATGTAGGCAGTGTGACTAACAGTATATGTAGGCAGTGTGACTAACAGTATATGTAGGCAGTGTGACTAACAGTATATGTAGGCAGTGTGACTAACAGTATATGTAGGCAGTGTGACTAACAGTATATGTAGGCAGTGTGACTAACAGTATATGTAGGCAGTGTGACTAACAGTATATGTAGGCAGTGTGACTAACAGTATATGTCGGCAGTGTGACTAACAGTATATGTAGGCAGTGTGACTAACAGTATATGAAGGCAGTGTGACTAACAGTATATGTAGGCAGTGTGACTAACAGTATATGTAGGCAGTGTGACTAACAGTATATGTAAGCAGTGTGACTAACAGTGGCCTGAAAAAAAAATCAAGTGTGGCATATCTGAAATAAGGTAAAGTAGACAACGAGGTCACATGATTCCTGTGTTGAAGAAGAATGTTTTGAGCTCCAATTTCCCTGTGTCTGCACATCAGCAGAAAATCTTTACCGACGTCTGAGGTATCACCATCCATCAGAACCTCCAACCACAACCATCAGAACCTCCAACCACAACCATCAGAACCTCCAACCACAACCACTCAATTTATTCCTGACCTACAGCTGCCCCAGCCTACCATCTCCACACCCACGCCAACTCAACCAAAAGATCAAGATTCTCAAACCTGAAGAAATTAAGTCGACCACACCCTCGACCACACCCTCGACCACACCCTCGACCACACCCTCGACCTCACCCTCGACCTCACCCTCGACCTCACCCTCGACCTCACCCTCGACCTCATCCTCGACCACACCCTCGACCTCACCCTCGACCTCACCCTCGACCTCACCCTCGACCACACCCTCGACCACACCCTCGACCACACCCTCGACCTCACCCTCGACCTCACCCTCGACCTCACCCTCGACCACACCCTCGACCACACCCTCGACCACACCCTCGACCACACCCTCGACCACACCCTCGACCTCACCCTCGACCTCACCCTCGACCTCACCCTCGACCTCACCCTCGACCTCACTTGAAACAAACTTGAGATTCTTTGCTTCACCCTCCAACAAGAAAACCTTGTTCGTCAAAGAACACTTTGAGCTCAGCAATGGAACTCTCAAATACACCTCTGCTGCTCCAAATAACTTCACGCCACAAGTTAGATTTTGTGGAGCAATTCATTAGGACTGAAGAAGCAACTAGTGGGGAAACGTTTTCCTCTAATAAATTTCCTGATCTGTACATAAGTGACTTTTTCCACAATTCATCGTAGACTTCGAAAACTATACAGAACTCGCGTATCTAGCAAAATTGTTTAAAAGTTTTAAGAATGGATCTTTCGAAATGACTAAGCTTAAAGCTTACCAGCTCTCCCCAGCTTTAATGCTGCTGCCCTTCGTCATCAAGCATTCAGCTGCTTGGTTAAGCTCTGGCTTTGTACGACCGAAAACACTCTTCTCCGGTGTTGGTCTTCGCTTGTCCCTACTTCCCCGCTTTCTCCTTAGCCGAATTTGTTCGTTCAGCTTCACATTGTTCCAGACTGTGGAGCTGAACTCTTCTCCAGGCTGAGGGACTGACCACCTCAAGAACTCCTTCAAGGTTAAGCATGTCAGATACAACAGATAGATATCTTTATTAACGTTCGCGTGGGGAGACAGATCTTCAACTTTCTAACTAATCGAACACAGAGTACTGGTAAACAGAGTTAAATCGGAAGCTGTCATAGTAAAAAGCTCTGTTCCACAAGGCACAGTACTCGCCCCCATCCTGTTCCTCATCCTCATACCAGACAGAGATGTAATCCATAGTACAGTGTCATCCTTTGTAGACGATA
>WNWK01007738.1:0-91081 GCA_009830355.1 Cherax destructor
TGGTGTTTTTTTTTTTTTGTATGTATGTGTGTGTGTATGTATGTTTGTGGTGTATGTATGTGGAATAGTAGTGGTGAAATTGTGTGTTATGGTGTATGGGTGTGTATGTTGAGTTTGCGAGTGACACGTTGTCTGCAGTGCTTCTCTACCGGGCCTGACCTGACACACCTGACCTACCAGTTAATGTGTGTGCGTGTGTGTGGAACTATATGTGTGTGGATTTATTGTGTGAAAAGTAGTGGTGAAATTTTTGTTATGGTGTATGAGTGGTATGTGAGGTCTGCGAGTAACACGTAGTCTACAGTGCTCCTCTACCTGGCCTGACCTGACACACCTGAGCTACCAGTTAATGTATTCTATGATTCACCTGTCTGCTCGCCCTTTTTCTACTAGAAATTACCAATTGCTATTTGTTACTGAGTACTTGATATCCTATTCCTTATCTTACTATGAGAGTTGACCGTTCGCAAACAGCTTAGCGGTTAGGTAATTGGAACTTACTCCACACCCCAAAAACCACGCATAGGTGAATACTTGCGATGCGATGCAGCTGTCCAGCGTGTAGTATCCTGTAGATGTCCAACTCGATGTGATGTTCTGGCGTATATCCACTTTCGTTTCTTGTCGATATATAATATAACCTATTCACTGTATTTCTTTCACTTGTCACATGTTTATTTCACTTTATTATCTAGGGTGACACACGTGGCAACGTCGTCTGGAGCACACTAGGCCCACTGACCCGCCACCAAATATATATTTCAGTTCACTTATAAAATTATGGCTCTCCCACACTTATGTGGCTATATATATTATATATATATATATATATATATCGTGCCGATTAGGTAAAACTGGTCAATTAGCAAGAACTCATTTAAATTTCAGTCCTTTCTAAAGTTTTCTCTTATCGTTTAAAGATACTATATTTTTTCATTTATATTAATGTAAGAATTTATAATTTTGTACCAAGAGAAACTTTGAAAACCTACCTAACCTTATTACAACAAGCAATTTAATTTAGCCTAACCCAACTAAATATATTTTAGATACGTTAACATTAATTTAATAATAAACAAACACAGTGAAATATATTTTTTTCTTATGGTCAGAATGATCTTGGCGAAATTATTGCATACACAAATTTTCACTTGTCTTATATGGCAAGATGGGGTTGCTATTTAAGCCAAAATCGCAAGTTTTACCTAATCGGCACGACATATATATATATATATATATATATATATATATATATTTTTTTTAATTTAGTATGTGAATATTTTTTGTGGAATGGATTAATTGTATTTACATTATTTCTTATGGGAAATAATGGTTCGAATTTCGTTAACTTTGTGTTAAGTACTAGCTCCTGGAACGGATTAATTACGATACTCGGGGTCCACTGTATTTGACCGGGTGACCTGAAGTGGATTTACCCATAGCTGCCCAAAAGCAGAGTTTAGTGAGGAGTCTTTCCATTGTTCTTCCCGAAAGGACAGTCCCTCAGGCATGGAAACAGAGACATCTGGCAATCCTGCAACCCTGGAATAGAAAGCTTGATCTGGGGCTGTTCACTAAATTTACGAGGCTCTGGCCAATTTTCCTCGCAAAACAAATTGGTCAGTCCGAGATCAGAGTCGTCCAAGGACGAGTTAACATTCTCATCAGACATCACTTTGGATTGTGCCCGAGTTATGGCCAACATCGGGGAAGAATTAATCATTATGGCTTCTATACATTTAGTAGACTCAATGTTATTACCCAGTTATAGCATTGCATCCTTCATAGGAAATCCCTCTGAGACACCAACAGTCAAATACCCAGTTACCATTTTGTCCTAGGCACATGTCGATTTGACACTAGGCCTGTTGTATGTATGTGTGTGTGTTAGGAAACACTTCGGGACAGAAAATACTGCTCCTCCAAAAGCTTCTAACAGAACTGAGGACTGCAAAGAGGTTTGTTCAGAAAGGGGAATTACTCCCTCTCTTATAAGTGAGCAATATGCTCCAGTATCCCTAAAGGTTCTAACTTCCTTTTTCTCTGAATGTTCCTGAAGGGATATATGACAAGTGCTATAATAGGGGGCCATCCCCTTCTCTACTTCTTCCTGGGACATGTCATTAGGGATATTAGAAATTTTCCCAAATGGTTGGGGTTTACTTGGACAATTGGGCCTGATGTGGCCAGGCTTGCCACAGTTGTAACATACACTATGGTATAAGAGGACACTCCCTAAACTACCTAAAATCATACCTTAGCAACAGAAACCAATATGTGTACACAAATGGAGCTAGCTCCACCGTGCAAACTATTACTGTAGGTGTCCCACAGGGAAGTGTTCTTGGCCCACTACTTTTTCTCATTTACATTAACGACCTACCAAATGCATCTCAACTACTCAAACCCATACTTTTTGCAGATGACACTACATACGTTATCTCTCACCCAAGCCCAGACACACTAGCCAACACTGCAAATACTGAATTGCAGAAAATATCTACCTGGATAATGACCAACAAACTTACTCTCAATATTGATAAAACCTATTTTATCCAGTTTGGGAACAGAGCTACAAACGCACCACTTAACATAATGATAAACGGGTCCCCTATCACAAAACTCAGAGGGAAAATTCTTAGGAATCCATCTTGACAGTGGCCTCAAATTTCAGACACATATACAACAAATCTCCAAGAAAGTCTCGAAGACCGTGGGAATACTATCCAAGATACGGTACTATGTTCCACAACCAGCTCTCCTTACCCTATATCACTCACTCATTTACCCCTACCTCACCTATGGAATCTGCGCATGGGGCTCTACATCAATAACTCATCTCAGACCACTAATAACACAACAAAAGGCAGCAGTTAGAATGATAACAAATTCTCACTCCAGGCAACATACTCCACCAATATTCAAAAACCTAAACTTACTCACCATACAAGACATCCATACTTTTTACTGTGCCTATTACATACTACATAGAACATTCTATGCAAATATTAACCCACCACTCAAACTTCTCCTTACCAATTTTAACAGGACACATGACCATAACACTAGACACAGATCACTCCTCGATGTTCCCCGTGTCCATCTAACACTATGTAAAAACTCAATGCATATAAAAGGCACGTAAATTTGGAATTCATTACCTGTCATTGCCAAAGAAACCCTACCTGTACCCCAATTCAAAACGATGCTAAAAAACCACCTTCTCACCCAAAGCTAATTTCTCCATATCAACCATTCCCAGCAAAGTAGAATAATCAAACGTAAAAACCTGACTAATCAATTGAATGTAAAACCTGTTATGAATATTACATACTTAGCTAATTATTTCCACAACACTTACATTATAATGACCACGTAAACTAACTGCAATGCAATTAATTGTTCTAAATTGTTATCTCACTCAATTAGTTGCATTTCTACAATTAATTGATATGTTCAACTTATCTTCAAACTTTATAACTTAGATATGCAACTTTACTTATTTTATAAATTATCAACCATAACTTTTTACCATGTAGTCTAGAATTAAGTAGTCCTAAGAATGCCCGCAATGCACAGCATATTAGGGGCTTTTGGCATGTACATCTCATTAATAACTAAGTAATAACTATAACTATATCTACCATATATAATTGTACAATGTCTAAATAAAGTATTATTATTATTATTATTATTATTATTATTATTATACCATCTCAGCTTTAACTTTGGCACCTCGTTGATTTTGTGGCTTACGCCACTCTGGATACTGCCACTTCGAATCACCATGTTGAGTAGTTTGAGGTCTCTCACAAGGTTGACCAGGAGTGAAGTAACGCTGCTCACCAGGTGATTTAGTTGACTGCTGATGAGATTCACCTTCATCTTGACCTTTATTTCTCCACTCAGGAACTTTTCTTTGACGATCTCTGCTCATACCTGGCTGTTGAGGAAAGAGATAAGACCGCTCGGACAAGGAGCGGTTAGTTTCAAAAGTATCAGCCAACCTGGCTGCTTCCAATGCCGTAGGCAAGGAATGATCTTGCAGAAAGACTCAAACCTCTGGACTAACAGACTCCAGCAGGTTGTCCACCAAGATGAGCTGCTTCAAATTTTCAAAATCAACGACACCACTTGCCTTGTACCACTTTGTAAAAGCCCTGGTCTGATGTCTCACAAAGTAAACGTAAGACTGACCCAACTGCCTTCTGCCGAGTTTGAATTCTTTCCTATACTTGGCAGGAATACATTGATAAGCCCCAAGAACAGTGGTTTTCACAATGCGATAGTTACCAAAGTCTTCATTACCAAGGATGGATGTAAATTCTTGTGCCTTACCAAACAACGCAGTATGCACCAGTGACCCCAATGAACCTCAGGCCACCTAAAGCTCAGCCTGGTTTTCAAATGCTTGAAAACTGTTCAGGCTCTGCTTCAACAAAACGAGGAACAAACTGTACTGCCCTTTGCAAATTGAAGTCATCTACAATCTGATGGAATTGCCTCCTCTCCTTCTCTCTATCAAACTCCTCCTTAGCAAATGCACGCTGTTCTCTAGTTTGTTCAAGAGTGAGTCTGGCTAGTTCAAGCGCCAATGAACCAGACTCACCTGTCGATAACTCCACACCTGTGACTTGCTGGTTTTGCTCAGGAGTTGTGTGTGTCCCATTTTGTAGAAACCTTAATGGTGACCTACGGTTAACAGCTCCTGTAGAGGGAGAAACACGAGACTGATATGTCATAGTTTCAGTTTGTAGTTTACTCCTTATAATATCACGCAGCTGAGCAGCAGTAAGGGTACGCTGGTATTCAACACCAATAGAACGAGCGATACGCCAACAACGCTGTAGAGAGAGTTTGGGCAACTTTAGTAGAGTTAACTCGGACACTAACCGTCTGACTCGAATAGGTGGCATTAACCCCCAACTTAACACGCTGTAGGCTATGCACGGTACGACTTGCAGTATACTCACACGATAGCAGAGCCGACACGCAATAGCAAAGCCAATATGCACACACACAATAGCAAGGCTGACACGCAATAACAAATCAAAGTGCAGATACTCGCAATAGCAGGCTGACCATAGCGGTAATGCAAAGATGACACACAAAATTCGTGAAGCGTTGGCAAAGCTGAGCAATGCCAGATAGCAAGCTATCTAGATACAAGACTAGCTCCTGCGCGAACTTCAACTCTAGGCTCAACTCCTGCTCTAAGTCTCCAAATTCAGCTCCGGGACAGGCTACCCATATTACAACCTCAGGTTCAATGGCCTGTTATCCTGAGTGTAAAAGGGAGCTTGGAGCAAAGAAACACATAAGATGCTTTGAATTTGTATTTCCTTCACCAATCTATGAATATATAAGACTTTTGTCTTTTCCTTCACCAATTAAATAGAAAAGGGCTTTACACATACGTACACTATATACAGACAGAGTAGTATTTAGTGCACGCCACAGTTGTCAAGGCAAAACAGCAGCCAAAAGACAAACAATCTTCCACAACCAGCTCAATGCAGGAATTCCAATGACAAACTGCGAGTGGTACCCACGTCACCTTTGTCATTGTTAAACTCGCATTATAATTGGCTGAACCGAGTCGTTGATTTGATGATGGGGCCTTATCGCCAAACCCTTAACGATGGTTCGCTGGTTGGAGGGGAGCCTATGTGGGTGTGTTTAACATGCTCCGAATAAAGGTTACGTACTCTTTGCATGCAACACTGGACGGCTGCAGCAAAAGTGACTGGGGGTTGCACAGGCGGCGACACTAGAGTAGACGATGGAGGGACTTGCAAAGGAGTACCAGCAGGGCGACAAGCTTTGTCTTTCTCGCCAGGCGGTTTAACTTTGTTGATGGCATTAAAGGCACCCAGGACTTCATCCTTGGGGCCAAGCCCTAATTCATCGATGATACCATAGAGATGGGGTGGGGCATCTCTCCGCATGACACCTGCGGTGAGCATGGGAATGATGTCTTCAAGTTTTATACTGTCATCCTCAGTAACCCACTCGATACTGCGCATAATATCAACAAAATCTGTCAATGCGCGCTCAAAATGACAAACACAAGCGAGGGGGCTGTCATCTGGGGATTGGCACTCATTCAAGACGCTAGTGATAATGTCAAGGTAATGGCGCTGATGCCTACGCCGGAAGTAATTACGGAATTCTTCCTTAAGCACGGACCATGACTTCAAATCGTGCACTTGCTTCAAATCCAAGAAGGAAGCAATAACACTTAGGGACTTGTCCACAGCCACCACGGCAGTGTTTATGTAATGCGCGTCAGTGGGGTTATCATGTTGTCCCTTAACTGTCGTCTCTACCGATTGGAACCAAGTCTCTAACATACTAGACCGACCGTCGAACAAAAGGGACGGGCGGGAATGACATGATGTACCATGCTTGCTTGCGATATGGGCTATTGCCTGACCAATCGTTGGGAAGGGGCATCAGTGCCAGCGGTGGCAGAAGCTTGGGTATCGGAACAGCCACTGCGTGTCTTAGTCATGACGTCAATGACAAGCACAAAACAAGTCACGGAGAAGGGAATGGATTAAAGCAAGCATTTATATGCAATCGGCTAGAACTCGGCACAGAGTCAGAGAGGACACAACACAGTGTTACTCGATAAACTGCTTATTTGTTAACAGATGCGTGAATTATGTCAAAAAAAAAAAAGAATGGTACACTCTGAAACTCGAGGAAAAATTTGGATACGAGTGAATTAACTACCGGGGTGTTCACAGAACAAAAGCAGATACACCTCGCAATGGCAAAATATACTGGCAAGAAAAATTCATAAAAATTAATGAACTGGAGAACAGGTAGCAAAAATAGCAAAAGGGGCACAAATTGAAGTTAAATCAGGGTATTAGACAAACTGTACTGTAGTGCAGGCTTGCTCAACACACAGCAAAATGTTGCAGGTGCTGACAGTTGCAATTAGGTATTGCAAAAATATGAATTCACTTGCAACAAGGTAAGGTGACAAACAATTGATAATAACAGAGTATGCTATGGCACTAAAAAAAATCACAAAAGTGTACTGTATCAAAAATTGCTAAATTTCACACAAAAATGCAATTAATAAAATGCAAAAATGGTAAAAGTCAATAATAATAGGGGCAAAAATTTACAGGTGGTAAATGAGTGTACACTGACACAAGAAAAAAAATTGTCAAGTAAATTCTGGTTCAAGAGTATGGAATTTCATAGGAAATTATTGCAATAATGGCAAATAAGCAGGTTCCTGAAAATTCAATAACAGGAACTGATAATGCACTCAATGACAAGGGTGCAAACAATAGCAAAATGCAATACACAGGTGAATGAGCATAAACAAAAATATAGCAAAGAAATATTGTGGAGCAATTAAATGGAGACACTGGAGAAAATTCAGGTGTCTAGTCACAAGTTGTTGAATTCAAGCTGAATGAAAAAAAAGCTGACACTAGCAAGTTTAAAATTACACTTTGAACACACTAACACATCAGAACTGTGCAGGGTTGTCAACAATTTGTGGCTAGGTTGCAGGTGCAACAATCAAAATAATAGCAGACAGGTATTATTGGCAACTAAAAAAAATACATGGGTAGCACAGTGAACAACTTTGAGCAGTAATAATTAATAATTAGGTGAGAGGCAAGGTGCAGAATAATGCACTAGAATTTAAAATGCAAAGATGAGTGTGCAAAATGCAACAATACTGCTGAATGATGGTAAATTACACATGTGCACTGCTACTGGAACTGAACAATTCACTGAAAGTATGGGCTTCAGTGATGACTGTATTGGTGCAGGGCAATTAAATAATGTCACAAATTCTTAGGAAATGCCAGACAAGTCACTGTTTACTTAACTTTGATTGTAAATGGAGAGTAGACACAAGTAGGGAGGTTCTGAAACTCCAGGTGTGTACTGGTGGCTGGATGCGGCGGTACACACACTATGAGCACTTGTGAACTTCTATGGGGTCTTCAGTGGCGTATAAAATATTGTGCAAAGCTTGGGAAGAACAGGAAAAGGTCGTAGAACTCTGTGAAAATGAGGACGTTTAGTAAGGAGAAAGGAACTCGTTAGCTGAGCGCTGCGTTGTGTTTACACTGGGGAACGTGTCTGAAGGCGCTGCTGACCATGGCTTTGGGAAATGCACATGGACACGGGGAACTACAAACAAACAAAAATAGTACTGGGAAAGATGCAAGGTATTACTGCAAGGGACTGCAATCAAGTATATACTAAAGGATTACTTTACAGTTTTCACTGGGGAAATTTTGAGATACTGGTGCATTAACAAAAAAAAAAATTAAATCACTGCACTAGTTGGAGGAAGGGTGAAGGGTGTTGATTGTAGGACACAGGAATGAAGCGCAGGAGACACTGCTGGTGCCTGGCTTGGCTTGGCTTGGGACAAACAAGCTGGGTTCCCACGTGGTCAAGCCAGGAATGGCTTCTTGAAGAACTCGGAGAAAACAACACACAGACGGCGAGCTGGATATAGGGAGCGTAGAAACGTAGCAGGAGTGGTGAAGAGTAGGTGATTGGTGGTGTGGGGCAGGCTTCAGCCATGCCCTGAGGTAGGCACGCGCGTCTCTTGTAGCTGTAGTAAGGGCGTAGGGACGCTGCTGGATGCAGGAGAAGGGTGTAGGAGAACGCTGGAGAGTTGTAGAGTAGGAGATGGGCACACACGTGACTGCTTCAGGCTGGAGGGGACGCCGTGATGCCTATGTCCCGATTTTGTGGAGAAATAGTGGACGATGCCCTGACTCAGGCACCCAGGAGACGCTGGAGACGACGAATAATGCTATAAGCCAGCGGATGAACTGGATGTTCACGGATGATCGGCTGGTCGGATGGTCCCCTTCACTACGAGAACAAGAGCTCACTCTGCCGTGTCCCACCGCTATCACCACTGTAATTGTTGTTCTTGGCTTACTTCTTTCAGGTCTAGTACAGTAGAATGGTAGCATAGGTGTAGAGATACGGCCGTTGACTAGATGAACTTTATTGTTTGAATGGTGTAGGTACACGGGTGCAGAGCGTGAGGGGACCAGGAAGCCAGCTTGGGGGAACCTGCTTCAATGAGGTAGGCCGGAGAAGTGAGGCAGAAACATGGCAGCGCAGGGTGACATTGGTAGGCCTACAGAGGGCAGCACTGGAGTGCCGCGTAATATGAAAGGGACCGAGTATAGGCTGTCTACAGTATTGTGAATGTTTGAAAGAGCTCGCTGGGTAATGTTCTCTCAAGTGTAAACAACGCTTGACTGGCGTCCTGTCCATCTCACCATGCAAGCATGGGGCAGGCGGACAGGTCTGGTACGGTTCGCTTCACGAGTAAATGTTTGCTACATGAGAAAAATATTTTGCGAAAAAAGCGTTCGTTACACGATTTTTTCGCTATATGGAGCGTTCGTTATGAGGGGTTCCACTGTACCCACCTTTTTAGTATTTGTCTTGTTCCCATCTATCCCAGCTGCTTTACCCCCTTTCATTTTATCCACAGCCTCAGCAGAATTTGTTTATAGACTTGCCAGTTCTCCAGTTGACTCTCCTTTTGCATTCCTTGCCAGTTTTAATCTCTCTCTTTCTCTCATTTCTCTCTCTTCTCTTTTTTTCTCTCTTCTCTCTCCTCTTTTCTCTTTTCTCTCTCTTCTCTCTTTTCTCTCTCTTTTCTCTCATTCTTTTCTCTCTCTCTTTTCTCTCTCTCTTTTCTCTCTTTTTTTCTCTCTCTCTCCATATACTCTACCTTCCTAATAATTTTAATACCTTGTAAAAACCTTTCATGTTCTTACATTTTCTCCATTATTTTTTTCCTTATACAGTGGACCCCCGCCTAACGAGCAAAATTCATTCCAGAAGCCTGCTCAAGTGCCATTACCGAACGAATTTACTTCCTTAAGAAATAATGTCACGTAGGTTAGTCTATTTCAGACCCCCAAAAATACACTTGCACAAGCACTTACAATATTATACTTACATAATTGTACGATTTCCGGGATGCTCGTTAGGCGGGGGTCCACTGTATGTACAGTGGACCCTCGCTATTTGAACACTCCAAAACTCACCCTTTTATGTAAGTTTATTATTGTAAGTGCTTTTATAAGTGTATTTTTGGGGGTCTGAAATGGACTAATCTAATTACATCATTCCTTATGGGAATAAATTCGTTTGGTAACAGCACTTGAACAGCATTCTGGAATGAGGGTGAGCTTTGGAGTGTTCGAATAGCGAGGG
Organism: Cherax destructor; assembly: GCA_009830355.1. Lineage (NCBI taxonomy): Eukaryota > Metazoa > Arthropoda > Malacostraca > Decapoda > Parastacidae > Cherax > Cherax destructor. Next base: position 10,240 of record WNWK01007738.1, read on the forward strand.
TCCACTGTATTTTATACTAATAATAAAAATTATGTTCATGAGATCCTCTATAAATAATTTCTCTCATTTTCTGTTCATTCTTGAACTTTAACCCTTTGATTGTTTCGGTCGTATACAGTGGTCCCTCGGTTTTCGTGCATCTCCAAACTCGAACATTTATGTAAGTGTATTTTCGTAAGTGCTGTTGCAAGTGTATTATTGGGGGTCTGAAATAGACTAACCTACGTGACATTATTTCTTAAGGAAGTAAATTCGTTCGGTAATGGCACTTGAGCAGTATTCTGGAACGAATTTTCGGCGAAAACCGAGGGACCACTGTATATACGTCTTACGAGCCACTGTTTCGGACATATCAATACGCCTAAATTCTAGCGGCTTCAAATCAAACGGGAGAAAGCTAGTAATCCCACATATGAGAGAATGGGTCTGTGTGGTCAGTGTGCGCAGTATAAAAAAAATCCTGCAGCACGCAGTACATAATGAGAAAAAAAAACTCCGACCATTTTTTTGGATTAAAACGCCGACTTTGAGGTGTATTTTCGTATAGTATTTATGGTCTCATTTGATAGAATGGACAACATACTATAGAAATATAGATGATTGTGATTAGGTTTATGAAGAAAACGACCTTGAAATTGAGCTCAAAGTAGGAGAAATGTTCGATTTTTGCAAATGTTCAAGAGTAAACAAATCACGCCACGCATCCAATACACATCAATTGGCGAGTCTAATGTTCCTTCACAAGTGCACTGATATTATTTATACCATTTTTACAATAATGCAATAGTCTGCATAACGGTAAATCTTCTATTTTTTATGTGAATAAAAAATCGAAATAGAAACCAAAAGTAATATATGAGGGGCCTAAAGACGTGACTAATGAACAGATAACATCTTATTTTAGTGCCAGGAATGTCTGCATTGTTTATTCTGGACCCTATTTTGAAATTGACAACTTTTTTATTTTGCATTAAATTGGCCAAATTGCCAATTTCTGATCACTTTATTGGGTAGTTGAAATCGGTAAATTGGTGGTTTCTTGTACTCAATCGATAGAATAAATGGAGTTCTTAAGAAATATCTATGAGTTTGGTCAACTGGAACAATGGAATTTACCGAAAATAGGGCTCAAAGTTGGCAAAATTGCCTATGCGTATATATTGCTGAGATCACTAACTTCACGAGTGTAATTCCGTGAGTTTTAAATCAAATTTCAAACTTTTGGTTTCTTTATCATCGGGAAACGATTCTCTATCATTTCATAAGAATTTTTTTTTTTTTTTTTTAATTTTGCGACAACAGGAGAGAGCACTCAGGATTGAGGGTTGCGACAGTCAAAGGGTTAACACAGCTTTCCTTGTTTGTGCAAGGTCTCGTGTCATTCTGAACCTCAAGAATGCAGTTAAATTTAGCTTGTTTTATTGCAGTATTAATGTTTAATAACCCATCTTAATAAATTCCTAAATCATATATCCTTACCTGGAGAAGGTTTCAGGGGTCAGCGCCTCCACGGCTCGGTCTGTGACCAGGCCTCACGGTGGATCAGGGCCTGTCTGATATTTTTTTTTATTTTTTAGCACCTTTTTATAAACTAAATGGACATTCATTTCTATTGTGTAAGAAAAATAGGGCACTTATACAAATGTTGCACAAGTCTCATTTATCAACTTATTAGTGTTGTAAACCATTTATTCACAAGAAAACTAGCATCATTATTTTTTCCAGGGTTGTAAGTGGATCCCGAGATGCCACACTGCGAGTATGGGATGTTAATTCAGGTGCCTGTGAACATGTTCTTGTTGGACATGTGGCAGCTGTACGTTGTGTGCAATACAATGGTCGCCTCGTAGTGTCTGGGGCTTATGACTACATGGTTAAGGTGTGGAATGCTGACCGAGAAGAATGCTTACATACTCTTCAAGGTCACACTAACAGAGTCTACTCTTTGCAGGTATAACAGATTATTGAGTCATTGCATAAATACTTGAAATAATAATGCTTAAACCTTCAAACATTTATGTAGTAAATATTGTGCAGCTGGATTAGGTTCTCGGCTGTTTTTCATTGTGAAAGTTTGCAACACAGAATTTAACCAAACTTTTGTCTCTTGCAACAGTTTGATGGTGTCCATGTGGTGAGTGGGTCCCTTGATACAAGCATCAGAGTGTGGGATGTTGAAACAGGTCAATGCCGCCACACACTTATGGGTCACCAGAGTTTAACATCGGGTATGGAACTTAAAAACAACATTCTCATATCTGGTAACGCTGATTCCACTGTTAAAGTGTGGGACATCGTTACCGGACAATGTTTGCAAACGCTCTCAGGTAAGTCTGATGAATGACACACAAACTTTATCATTGATTTAAATGTGGATTACATACTTTAAGATGTGAGATTTGATGCACATACATGTGCAAATAAATAATACAGTGGAACCCCGGATTTCATACGCACCAGATATTGGACTTTTCAGATTTAGAACACTTTTTTGGGGCAAAATTTTGCTTCAAATTTCGTACCTTGCCCCAGGAATCGTACATATCAGACGTGTATGCCCGCTGGGATGCTGCCTCAGTCTGGCTCTGTCACTGGTTGAGTGAGCATTCATCCGAAACATTTCGCAATTTTTGTGCTTGTTTATTGATGGCGACTGCGAAATAAGCCACCATGGTCCCAAAGAAAGTTCATAGTGCCAGCCCTTTGGTAAAGGGCTGAGAGAGAGGAGAGAATGTACCTTCTTCAGTCATTCTGCAATATGTACGATACTAAAGCAACAGCAGTTTATAAAGGGTATAGCGCCAGCCAGCGATAAAGTGTAACATTAACAGTGTAGCAAGTAAGTTAAGCGATTAAGCGATAGAAAAAGGACGACACGAAACTAACTCCTCCACTGTTGTTGGAGGTATATAGGGTCACTGACAACATACGCAATAACCACTTTATTTCTTTACATTCTCTATTATGTTTTTATACAATATTTCTTATTTATAAATTACATACATTGTTTCAGTGTGATTAGTGGTGTTTCAGTGTGACTAGTAGTGTGACTAGTTGTGGTGGCCGCTGCTGCCACCACCACCACTATATGGCTTATGCTGTCAGTGGCCCTGAAACCCAATAACAAAAACACCACCACTAGTCACATGTTTAATGACATATTTATTCATTCTAGAGTATATATCATGTTTCTATGTTATTAATAATGTTTATTATGTCATATTAGATGAATTGTGATAGATAAATAAGCCATAGAGTTGATACACAAATAACCCACATATAGAAGAGAGGAGCTCACAAAAAAATTTCGGTCCGACTTGGACCATTTACAAAGTCACACTAACAAAAAGAAGAGAGGGAGGGAGTTTATATAGAGGCCAGCTGACAGGGGCAGGAACAAGAGAGAGTGGTGGAGGAGTAATAGTGGTAGTAGTAGTGGAGTCAGTCAAATACTAAGAAAGAGGAGCACTGCAAGGGAGCTAGTGGCCCACATAGGGTAGGGGCAAGAGCACAGACGGGGTAAAAGTTTAATAATGAACCACCGAAACAAGGCAAAAGAAAGAAAACACAGAGGAGAAAGAAGAAAGAGGAAGGGGGAAGAGGGAGAAGGAAAAAAAAAATCAGGTTAAGTCACGTGTGTTCTGAAGTTTGGAGCATTTAACAATGTAATGTGAAAGGAAAGCATCAACAGAGACAAAGCCAGGACTCAGATTCATACAAGGAAAGTTGTGTATAAGGGAGGATTCAACAAGACGGCGACTGTTCGAAAGTTGAACGTAGGGTAAACAGTTTTAGCAGAAGACCAATCAATAGGATGACTGATAAACCATACCACGGGTGGGGTTTGAACCTGCGGTTAGTGTGTGTCAAAACTCCAGACCGTCACGTAAGCCACTGGGCCAGCTAGCTTCAATAAGATTCATCCAACTAGGTATATTTCTACACCATAGGAAGGTTAGCATAGGCACCACTGTGTCCACAAATGCAAGTTTTTACAGACGAATCTCCCGCTAGCATGACTGTGACGAACTCTAGCTCAAGTCCCCTCAAAGCCGTCAACATGACAGCGAAATCATTACGATTTCGTGAGTCATGTTGTCATCCTCCAAACTTGGTAGAGAAAATTATGGAGGACTTTTAAGTTCATCAAAGTGAAGTTCTTGCCCCCTAATACCACTCCTCTCCTCCAGCCCATGGAACAGCAGGTCATTTGCAACTTTAAAAAACTCTACACTAAAGCAATGTTTCAAAAGTGCTTTGATGTGACCACAGACATGAATATAACCCTAAGAGACTTTTGGAAAAATCATTTCCATATCCTGCATTGTGTACACCTTATAGGTAAGGCTTGGGAGGGAGTGACTACCAGGACTTTGAACTCTGCCTGGAGAAAATTGTGGCCAGACTGTGTCTGGAACTGGGCAAGTCCATGGGGTTGGAGGTGAGTAGTGAGGATGTGGAACAGTTGGTGGAGGAGCACAATGAAGAGCTAACGACTGAAGATCTGCAAGAGCTTCAACAGCAACAGCAACAACAGACCACAGGTCAGGACAATGGTGGAGGTGGAACAGAGATGGAAGAAGGTGCCTTCTTCAGTGATTAAGGAGATTTGTGGAATGTGGACCAGAGTGCAAGGCTTTATGGATGAATTTCACCCTAACCATGCTGTTGCAGGCCGTGGTGGCAACCTGTACAATGACACTGTGGTGTCCCATTTCAGGGATGTTTTAAAGAATCGCCAGACACAGAGCTCCCTGGACAGATTTTTTGTTAGAGAGGGGTCCAGTGACTCTGACCTGGCCCTAGTGGCATTAAAAGAAAAAGGCCAGTAACCCCAGAAAAGAACTTGGCACCTGCAGTGTTAATGGAAGGGGATTCCCCTTCCAAACACTAGCATACTACTCCATCCTTTTCCCTCCTCCCATCTTCCACACATCAACAACTCTTCAATAAATGTAAGTGACATGTTATTGTACTATTACAGTATTTCTTTATTTCTCATAAACTTGTGTGTAAATGCATGTCTTATGTTGTAAAAAAAAATATTTTATTTTACTACTTTTGGAAGTCTGGAACGGATTAATTTTTTTTTTTTTTTTTTCAACAAGTCGGCCGTCTCCCACCGAGGCATGGTGACCCAAAAAGAAAGAAAATCCCCAAAAAGAAAATACTTTCATCATCATTCAACACTTTCACCACACTCATACATAATCACTGTCTTTGCAGAGGAGCTCAGATACGACAGCTGAGAATAGTCCCTCCCAGCTGTCACTATCCCAGACCCCTCCTTTAAAGTGCAGGCATTGTACTTCCCATTTCCAGGACTCAAGTCCAACTAAATCAATTAACTGGTTTCCCTGAATCCCTTCACAAAATGTTACCCTGCTCACACTCCAACAGATCGTCATGTCCCAAAAACCATTCGTCTCCATTCACTCCTATCTAACACGCTCACACATGCTTGCTGGAAGTCCAAGCCCCTTGCCCACAATACCTCCTTTACCCCTTCCCTCCAACCTTTTCTAGGACGACCCCTACCCCGCCTTCCTTCCCCTACAGATTTATACGCTCTCCAAGTCATTCTACTTTGATCCATTCACTCTAAATGACCAAACCACCTCAACAACCCCTCTTCAGCCTTCTGACAAATACTTTTAGTAACTCCACACCTTCTCCTAATTTCCACATTCCGAATTTTCTGCATAATATTTACACCACACATTGCCCTTGGAAAGGACATCTCCACTGCCTCCAGCCTCCTCCTCGCTGCAGCATTTGCAACCCATGCTTCACACCCATATAAGAGTGTTGGTATGACTATACTTTCGTACATTCCCTTCTTTGCCCCCATGGATAACATTTTTTGTCTCCACAGATACCTCAACGCACCACTCACCTTTTTTCCTTCATCAATTCTATGGTTAACCTCATCCTTCATAAACCCATCCGCTGACACGTCAACTCCCAAATATCTGAAAACATTTACTTCTTCCATAATCCCTCTCTCCAATGTGATATCCAATTTTTCTTTATTTAAATCGTTTGATACCCTCATCACCTTACTCTTATCTATGTTCACTTTTAACTTTCTACCTTTACACACACTCCCAAACTCGTCCACTAACCTTTGCAACTTTTCTTTAGAATCTCCCATAAGCACAGTATCATCAGCAAAAGTAACTGTGTCAACTCCCATTTGCATTTAATTCTCCAAAATTTAATCCCACCTCTCCCCAACACCCTAGCATTTACTTCTTTTACAACCCCATCTATAAATATATTAACCATGGTGACATTACACATCCCTGTCTAAGACCTACTTTTACCGGGAAGTAATCTCCCCCTCTCCTACACATCCTAACCTGAGCCTCACTATCCTCATAAAAACTCTTTACAGCCTTCAGTAACTTACTACCTATTCCATACACTTGCAACATTTGCCACATTGCTCCCCTATCCACTCTATCATATGCCTTTTCTAAATCCATAAATGCAATAAAAATTTCTCTACCTTTATCTAAATACTGTTCACATATATGCTTCACTGTAAACACTTGATCTACACATCCCCTACCCACTCTAAAGCCTCCTTGCTCATCTGCAATCCTACTCTCTGTCTTACCTCTAATTCTTTCAATAATAACCCTGCCATACACTTTACCTGGTAAACTCAGTAAACTAATTCCCCTATAATTTTTACTCTCTCTTTTATCCCCCTTCCATTTATATAAAGGAACTATACATGCTCTCTGCCAATCCCTAGGTACCTTCCCCTCTTTCATACATTTATTAAACAAAAATACCAACCACTCCAGCACTATATCCCCCTGCTTTTAACATTTCTGTCATGATTCCGTCAATTCCAGCTGCTTTACCCCCTTTCATTCTACGTAATGCCTCACGCACCTCCCCCACACTCACATCCTGCTCTTCTTCACTCCTAAACGATGTTGTACCTCCCTGGCCAGTACATGAAATTACCGCCTCCCTTTTTTCATCGACATTTAAAAGTTCCTCAAAATATTCTCTCCATCTACCCAATACCTCCAGCTCCCCATCTACTAACTCCCCTACTCTGTTTTTAACTGACAAATCCATTCGTTCCCTAGGCTTTCTTACCTTGTTTATCTCACTCCAAAATTATTTCTTGTTTTCAGCAAAATTTCTTGACAGAGCCTCTCCCATTTTTTCATCCGCTCTTCTTTTGCACTCTCTCACCACTCTCTTCACCTTTCTTTTACTCTCCATATACTCTGCTCTTCTATTAACACTTCTGTTTTGTAAAAACCTCTCATAAGCTACCTTTTTCTCTTTTATCACACCCTTTACTTCTTCATTCCACCACTCACTCCTCTTTCCTCCTGCACCTACCCTCCTATAGCCACAAACTTCTGCCCCACATTCTAATACTGCATTTTTAAAACTATCCCAACTCTCTTCAACCCCCCCCACTACTCCTACTTGCACTAGCCCACCTTTCTGCCAATAGTTGCTTATATCTCACCCTAACTTCCTCCTCCCTTAGTTTATACACTTTTACCTCTCTCTTACTTGCTGTTGCCATTTTCTTTTTGTCCCATCTACCTTTTACTCTAACTGTAGCTACAACCAAATAATGATCTGATATATCCGTTGCCCCTCTATAAACATGTACATCCTGAAGCCTACTCATCAACCTTTTATCCACCAATACATAATCCAACAAACTACTTTCCTTACGTGCTATATCATACCTTGTATATTTATTTATCCTCTTGTTCATAAAATATGCATTACTTATTACCAAACCTCTTTCTACTCATAGCTCAATTAATGGTTCCCCATTTACATTTACCCCTGGCACCCCAAATTTACCTACTACTCCCTCCACAACATTTTTACCCACTTTAGCATTAAGATCCCCAACCACAATTACTCTCTCACTTGGTTCCAAACTCCCCACACACTCGCTCAACATTTCCCAAAATCTCTCTCTCTCCTCTACACTTCTCTCTTCTCCAGGTGCATAAACACTTACTATAACCCACTTTTCACATCCAACCTTTATTTTACTCCACATAATCCTTGAATTTATACATTTATATTCCTTCTTTACCTGCCATAACTGATTATTCAACATTATTGCCACTCCTTCTTTAGCTCTAACTCTATTTGAAACCCCTGATCTAATCCCATTTATTTCTCCCCACTGAAACTCTCCTACCCCCTTCAGCTTTGTCTCACTTAAAGCCAGGACATCCAGCTTCTTTTCATTCATAACATCTACAATCATCTCTTTCTTATCATTCTCACAACATCCACGCACATTCAAACATCCCACTTTGACGGTTTTCTTCTTCTTCTTTTTAGTAAGCTATACAGGAAAAGGGGTTACTAGCCCATTGTTCCCGGCATTTTAGTTGACTTTTACAACTAGTACCAAACTTGCACACAAAAATCACTCCCTACGAAAGCAAAAGACTCGGCAGGCGATGTAACATTCCCCCAATGAAGAGCAGGGGTGCCACTAGCACGTTGAGGGACAACACAATAAGTGTGAGGGGCCCAAGATTGTTCAACTGCCTCCCAGCATACATCAGGGGGATTACCAACAAGCCCCTGGCTGTCTTCAAGCAGGCACTGGACAGGCACCTCAAGTCGGTACCTGATCAGCCGGGCTGTGGTTCGTATGTTGGACTGCGTGCGCCTAGCAGTAACAGCCTGGTTGATCAGGCTCTGGTCCACGGACCGGGCCGCGGGGGCGTTGACCCCTGGAATTCTCTCCAGGTAGACTCCAGGTAGACGCATGGCTTACGGAGGAAAGATTCTTATTCTTACATAATTGTATGATTTCCGAGGTGCTCGTAACTCGGGGGTCCACTGTACATACCCCTCTGAGTTTTTTTCTATTTTTCTTAATATTTCTTGTTTATTTCCTCTTACCTCCATGGGGAAGTGGAACAGAATTCTTCTTCCGCAAGCACTCATGAGTGTCGTAAGAGGTGACTAAAATGCCAGGAGCAAGGGGTTAGTAACCCCCTTTACCTGTATATATTACTAAATTTAAAATAGAAGCTTTCGTTTTTCATTTTTGGTCGCCCTGCCTCGGTGGGATCCGGCCAGTTTGTTGAAAAAAAATACATATGTATATATCAGATCATAATTCAGTGGTAGCTACAGTGAGAGTAAGAGGTAGGTGGGTACAAGGAGAATGTCATTGGTGGGTAAGAGAGAGAGGTGAAATTTTATAAATTAAGGGAGATCATCATTAGGGATAAGATGTAAGCAACTGTTTGGAAGGTGAACTAGAGAGAGAGACTGCATGTAATGAAGGTAGAATGAAAGGGGTTAAAGCCTATGGGATTGATGGGATTAAGACAGAAATATTAAAACCAGATACAGATAGTGTTGAAGTGGTTGGTGAGTTTGTTCAATATATTCATGAAAAGGTGGAAAGCATTTATAGCTTCTTTGTATAAGGGAAAATGGGATAAAAGAAGAATGTAAGAACGGCCGATGTGTTAAAAAAAAAATATGGGAGTGGACTTGTCAGATGGGCATATGAAAGACAAGGTGAACCATAAAATTAACAATGGGGAAAAAGGTGGGTGATACATTGAGGCATCTGTGTAGACAAAGAATCTTATCCATAGGGATAAAAGGAGAATGCAGTCATCCCTTGGTTTTCGTGTTTAATCCGTTCCAGAGGGATCAACTAAAACCAAAATCGACGAAAACCAAAACCATTTTCCCCATAAGAAATAATGGAAATTCAATTAATCCGTTCCAGAAACCCAGAAGTTTGGAAAAAAAAAATTGGGGGCCTTAAAGATAGATTTGCATGCACAAATGAATGAACTCAATGTGGCACTTACCTTTATTGAAGACTGATGTTGCTGGATGGAAGAGAGAGAGGAGGGGAGAGGGAAGAGAGGCTATTGTTTGGAAGAGGAATCCCCTTCCATAAGGAATTTAGGTACCAAGTCCTTATCCGGGGTCACTTCCCTGCATGCCTGCTACACTCACTCCCTCCCACACTCCCTCTTTGCCTGCTACACTCCCTACATACCTGCTACACTCCCTGCATACCTGCTACACTCCCTGCATGCCTGCTACACTCCCTGCATGCCTGCTACACTCCCTGCATGCCTGCTACACTCCCTGCATACCTGCTACACTCCCTGCATACCTGCTACACTCCCTGCATACCTGCTACACTCCCTGCATACCTGCTACACTCCCTGCATACCTGCTACACTCCCTGCATACCTGCTACACTCCCTGCATACCTGCTACACTCCCTGCATCCTGCTACACTCCCTGCATACCTGCTACACTCCCTGCATACCTGCTACACTCCCTGCATACCTGCTACACTCCCTGCATACCTGCTACACTCCCTGCATACCTGCTACACTCCCTGCATACCTGCTACACTCCCTGCATACCTGCTACACTCCCTGCATGCCTGCTACACTCCCTGCATGCCTGCTACACTCCCTGCATGCCTGCTACACTCCCTGCATGCATGCCTGCTACACTCCCTGCATGCATGCTACACTCCCTGCATGCATGCTACACTCCCTGCATGCATGCTACACTCCCTGCATGCATGCTACACTCCCTGCATGCCTGCTATACTTGTAAACTCCATCGTGTTTCTCACTTTCTTTACCAAAGGACTGGCACTAGGAGCTTTGGGCCCCATGGTAGCTTATTTAGTAGTCACACACAATAATCAAGGGCCAAAAACAATGAATTGTTAATAAATGTTTTATATGAACTCCTGGGGTGATGTTCACTCAAGCATAAACAATGCTAGACTGCGTGACAATGTGCGTGGGAGGTGCGTGGATGGCGGTCTACGGCCTTTGTATGTGCGGGGCACTGGTAGACAGGTTCCGTACCATCAACAAAAACAGACATTTTTTCCACGAAAAAAGTGAACGAAAACCAAAATCGGCGAAAACTGAGACAAACGAAAACCAAGATATGACCGTATACCAGATTATAGTGGTATACGTACCTGGAGAAGGTTTCAGGGGTCAACGCCCCCGCGGCCCAGACTGTGACCATCATTTTTACCATATATGCCAGTGTACAAATCACTGCATCATATAAGTCAACCCTTAAAATTTTAAGGTGTCAATTCTGGTATAGGTGTCTATTCACCCGATAGGTTGACCCCCCTTTCCCCCCTAAAAAAAGGGGGGGGGAGCACACATCCATCATTTGTTATTGCTCATAAACTTATTTTTCTTACCTGTTTGTATTACTCATATTCAAATAAGCATACAGTATATAGCAAAGCATAAAGCTGCACCACATTTCAACTTACAACATTGCCATTATTATTCCTTAACTTCTCACAGCACATTTTTTTGTTTTTCCTTGGTATTTCTTTTATAATAATAATAATAATAATAATAATAATAATAATAATAGTTTAGACATGGTACAATGATACATAGGTATAAATGAGATGTACATGCCAAAAGCCCCTAATATGCTGTGCATTGCGGGCATTCTTAAGATTAATTAATAGTAGACTACATGGTAAAAAATTATGGTTGATAATTTATAAAATAAGTATAATTGTGTATCTAAGTTGTAAAATTTGAATATAAGTTGAACATAATAATTTATTAATTGTAGCAGTGCAACTAATTGAGTGAGATAACAATTTAAAACAATTAGTTGCATTGCAGTTACAGTTTACGTGGTCATTATAATGTAAATGTTATAGAAACAGTTAGCTTAGTATGTATTATTCATAACAGGTTTTTACATTTAAGTGATTAATCAGGTTTTTACATTTAAGTGGGTGAGAAGGTGGTTTTTTAGCATCGTTTTGAATTGGGGTACAGGCAGATAGAGGCTTTGCTCTTCTGCCAGTCATATATCAACTTTTCACTGGCAGCCCTCTACTGTGCACTCTCTCTACCTCTCTCTTTCTACCCCTCTCTTTCTACCTCTCTCTTTCTACTTCTCTCCTTCTACCCCTCTCTTTCTACCCCTCTACCTTTCTTTCTCTACCTCTATCTCTCTTTCTCTACCTCTCTATCTCTCTCTACCTCTCTTCCTCTCTCTCTACCTCTCTATCTCTCTCTACCTCTCTTCCTCTCTCTACCTCTCTATCTACCTCTCTATCTCTCTCTCTCTACCTCTCTATCTCTCTCTCTCTACCTCTCTATCTCTCTCTCTACCTGTCTCTCTACCTCTATCTCTCTACCTCTACCTCCCTCTCTATCTCTCTTTCTATCTCTCTACCTCTCTATCTCTCTCTCTACCTCTACCTCTCTCTCTACCTCTCTATCTCTCTCTACCTCTCTATCTTTCTACCTCTCTTTCTATCTCTACCTCTTTCTATCTCTACCTCTCTCTCTCTCTACCTCTCTCTCTCTGCCCCTCTCTCTCTACCTCTCTGCCCCTCTCTCTGCCTCTCTACCTCTCTCTACCTCTACCTCTCCCTACCTCTCTACCTCTCTCTGCCTCTACCTTTCTCTCTATCCCTCTCTACCTTTTTTTCACAGGGTTTGACAAGGTTAGGTTAAGGATCCCTAATTTTATTGACAAGTTAAGGATTCCTAACTTTATTGACAAGCTAAGAGCTGTTACCTACATCAGCTCATTTAAAAGCGTTTTTATTGTTATGAAACATACAAGTAGGGAACAGGATGAAGTTGGAGACATCTGTGGGCCAGCATTTTCATCTGGTCAACTGACTTTATCTCGTTGATATCATTGTTATTCTGGGGATAAATGATCTCAGATGAAGTGATGTTCTAGAGAAGGGTACAGCCAGAGTGAAGTTGCTACTTTCTGCCCGTCTTGTGGTATAGAAGCTTGCTTCTCGCTGTCCTCGAAGTGGAGCCAAGTGTGGTACTTTGACAATGTTGGCCTTGTACATAATAGTAAGGCCATCCACATCCCTCCTGTGTTGAAGGCTCTGCTGAAATGACAGATCTATCCAGGATGGGTCCAGGCGAGACATGAGGCGTCTTGCTCTGTTCTCTACTCTGTCAAGCAGTCGCAGGTGAGATGGGGGACAGGCAAACCAAGAAAGTGGAGCATACTCAAGGTGTGAGCGTACTTGTGCCTCATACAGAATCTTGCAACCCCTACTGTCGAGCAAATGCGAGATACGTCAAAGTGCTGTAAGCTTCCTGGCTGCTTTGTTTGCAAGATTTACAACGTGGTTCTTCATGGGCAGTTTGGAGTCGAATTTCACCCCAAGGATATCAGCTTCTTCCCCAGGTACCAACACACTCCCATTCATACTTACTACTTCTCTGGCATTACCATCATGGTGCCTAGAGACCATCATCATTTGTGTTTTCTCAGGTGCAAATGTTACCTGCCATCTGTTTTCCCAAGCTGATGGAGCTCTTAGCTGGTGATTGATTTAGCTTAGGGCAGCTGGCATTTCTTCTCTTGGATAAGTAAATGTCAAAGTACAGTCGTCTGCATATGCATGGGATTCTGGGATGAGATGAAGGTCATTGAAGTAGACATTCCATAACAATGGTCCTAGCACACTTTCCTGTGGAACACTTGCCCCAATGGGATGTCTTGCTGATTCTGTTCCATTGAAAACTATCCTTTAGAGATCTACCATGAAGGTAATCACTGATGAGACATAGTGCAATTCCCAGTGCTTGCAGTTTTGCCAAGAGGCCCTGGTGTCACACTCAGTTGAAAACACCAGCAATGTCCAGTGCTACCACACAGCTGACTTTGGATTCATCCAGTGACTGGTGCCATTTAGTGGAGAGGTTTAACAACAGATCAGCAGCAGAGCAACCTTTCCTGAAGCCATATTGACGGTCACAAAGTACTGAGTGGTCAAAAAACTGTCATTTGTCTTGAGATTATTGTCTCAAGGATCTTGCCAGTGATTGACAGGAGTGACACAGGTCTGTAGTTGCTGATTTCTGCTCTGCTCTTCTTTTTGTGAACAGGGACTACATTTGCCTCTCCACAGAGAAGGCCATTTACACTGTACTAGGCAGTGCTAAAAGATGTGAGTTAGAGGTGCTGCTAGCTGGTCTGCACATCTACACAGCAATCTTGGGCTTAACTTGTCCGGGCCCACAGCCTTTTCTTGGTCAAGCGTTTTAAGAAGAAGATGCACCTCCTCCTGCCTTATTGTCACCGCTGACAGTTTTGACACAGTTCTTGCAGCTAACCGAGGAAGGTCCCTTGCTGGATCATGAACCTGCGTTTTGGTAGCAAAGTGTTCGGCAAAGAGGTCCACTTTCTCTTGACTACTAGTAGAGGTGGTCCCATCTTGTTGATTTAGAGGTGGAATAAGTTCATCAGGGAGATAACCTCGTCTGTCCTTGACCAGGGACCAACAGGTTTTGGAGCCCACTCTACCTGATGCTAGCTTTCTTTTTGTGTCCACATCCCATTTAGAGATGGGGCCACTTTTGAACTTCACCCATATGCCTACAGGCTTGCTTGTGCAAGTTCCTGCTATAGGTAGTAGGATGTCTCTTATACCTTCGCCAAGTCTTGTACTTAGCAGTAGCAGCCTCTCTACAACGAAAGCCAAATTAAGGCTGATCTGTAGGCTTCGTCACATACTGCCAGTGAGGGATGTGTTCTTGCTGTAGATTAAGGATGTGTCCACTGAAGGCATTCACTTGGTTGTCAGCATCCCCTTGAAGAAGCGCATTCCAGTCGGGCTGGTCAATTACCGCTACCTCTCTCTCTACCTCCCTCTACCTCCCTCTACCTCCCTCTCTTTCTCTCTCTACCCCCTCCCTCTACCCCTCTCTCTACCTCTACCTCTCTCTACTCTCTTCCTCTCTACATCTCTTTCTCTACCTCTTCACTTCTCTCTTCTCCAGGTGCATAAACACATACTATAACCCACTTTTCATATCCAACCCTTATTTTACTCCACATATCCTTGAATTTATACATTTATATTCCCTCTTTTCATGCCATAACTGATCCTTCAACATTAATGCTACTTCCTTAGCTCTAACTCTGTTATAAACCCCTGACTTAATTCCATTTATTTCTCCCCACTGAAACTCTCCTACCCCCTTTAGTTTTGTTTCACGTAGATCCAGGACATCCAGCTTCTTTTCATTCATAACGTCCACAATCATCTCTTCCTTATCATTCACACTACATCCACACACATTCAAACATCTCAACTTAAAAGTTTTCTTCTTTTTATTTTTAGTAAGCTATAGGGGAAAAGGGGTTACTAGCCCATTGCTCCCTGCATTTTAGTTGACTTTTACAACATGCATGGCTTACAGAAGAAAGATTCTTATTCCATTTTCCCATGGATATGAAAGGAAAATAATAAAAACAAGAACTATTAAGAAAAAAATCTAAGAAAACTCAGATGAGTGTGTACATAAACATGTACATGCATGTGTAGTGTGACCTAAGTGTAAGTAAAAGTAGCAAGATATACCTGCTATCTTGTGTGTTTGAGACAAAAAAGACACCAGCAATCCTACCACCATCATGTAAAACAAATACAGGTTTCTGTCTTACTCACTTGGCAGGACAGTAGTACAGTGGTACCCCGACTTACGATATTAATCCGTCAGAGAGGGCATATTTTAAGGCGAAACAATCGTTACACGAATCAATTTTCCCCATAAGAAATAATGGAAATAAATTTAATCCGTCCAAGACTTCCAAAAGTAGTTAAATAAAATATTTTTTAGAACTTTTTGACATTAAATAATACAGAATTTAATGAATAATACCTAAATACACATGTAAATATTGTACAATAACATGTCACTTACATTTATTGAAGAGTTGTTGATGTGTGGAGGACGGGAGGAGGGGAGAAGGTGGAGTAGTATGCTAGTGTTTGGAAGGGGAATCCCCTTCCATTAACACTGCAGGTACCAAGTTCTTTTCTGGGGTTACTGGCCTTTTTCTTTGAATGCTACACTCCCTGCATGAATGCTACACTCCCTGCATGCCTACTACACTCCCTGCATGCCTACTACACTCCCTGCATGCCTACTACACTCCCTGCATCCTTGCTACACTCCCTGCATCCTTGCTACACTCCCTGCATCCTTGCTACACTCCCTGCATCCTTGCAACACTCTCTGCATCCTTGCTACACTCCCTGCATCCTTGCTACACTCCCTGCATCCCTGCTACACTCCCTGCTACACTCCCTGCATGCCTGCTACACTCCCTGCTACACTCCCTGCATGCCTGCTACACTCCCTGCATGCCTGCTACACTCCCTGCATGCCTGCTACACTCCCTGCATCCCTGCTACACTCCCTGCATGCCTGCTACACTCCCTGCATGCCTGCTACACTCCCTGCATGCCTGCTACACTCCCTGCATGCCTGCTACACTCCCTGCATGCCTGCTACTCTCCCTGCATGCCTGCTACACTCCCTGCATCTTTGCTACACTCCCTGCATGCCTGCTACACTCCCTGCATGAATGCTTCACTCCCTGCACATTCTTTACCACAGGCTTGGCACTAGGAGCTTTCTTGGGGCCCATGGTGGCTTATTTAGCAGTTGCAAGCACTAAAAACAGTGGAATAATGACAATATACTGGTATGAATGCGTGGGTGTGGGTGGGTGGTCGCTCTCACTTGTAAACAATAGCACACTGACGCTCCCTGGAGTGCGCGCTCAGCTGGGCGCCAAGCGGACACGTCCGGTACGAATGTCGTTACACGAAGCAAACATCGTAAATCACAGTCAAATTTTTTACGTTATAAATATCGGTTATCGAAAATAACGTAAAATGATAGCATCGCAAGTCGGGGTACCACTGTACCTCTCTCGGTGGTTGCTGTCTACCAGCCTACCATAGTAGACCCCTGGTTTTCGTAATTCATTCCAGAAGGTTGCTCGAAATCCAAAATGGACGAAAACCGAAGTAATATTTCCCATAAGAAATAATGTAAATCCAATTAATCAGTTCCAGACACCCAAAAAATATTCACAAAAAATTCATTTTTTAAAGAATAACTACAGTTTTACATACAGAAAACAATGATAAATAAATATAAACATTACATACCTTTATTGAAGACTCTTGTTGGCGTATTGAAGAATGCGAGGAGGGGAGAGGGAGGATAGTTTGTTTGGAAGGGGAATTGCTCTCTCTGGGGTTACTTCCCTTCTTTGTCTTTTACTGGCACTGAACCCCTCTCGCACTAAAAATCTGTCCAGAGAGCTCTGTTTCTGGCGTCTCTTTAGGATTTGCCTAAAATGGGACAAGATATTGTCATTGAACATGTTGCAGACATGGCTTGCAACAGTTTTGTTAGGGTGATAATTCTCCGGAAAATTTTGCAACTCACTCCACTTTGCACACATATCCTCAATCACTGAAGAAAGCACATTCTTCCTCCTCCTCTGAAGCAATATCTTCAGCTGCGGTCTGTTGCTGTTCCATTTGAAGGTGTTGCAGCTCTTCAGTGGTTAGCTCTTCCCTGTGGTCCTCCTCCAACTCTTCCACATCCTCGCCGCTCACATCTAACCCCATGGACTTCCCCAAAGACACAATACATTCCACAATAGGCATAGGATCCTCAGGGTCAGCCTCAAACCCTTCAAAATCCTTCTCTTGGACACATTCTGGCCACAATTTTCTCCAAGCAGAGTTCAAAGTCCTGGAACTCACTCCCTGCCAAGCCTTAACTATAAGGGTTATGCAATTGAGGATATTGAAGTTTACCTGGAGTTTACCTGGAGAGGGTTTCGGGGGTCAGTGCCCCCGCGGCTCAGTCTGAGACAAGGCCTCATGGTGGAACAAGGTCTGATCAACCAGGCTGTTACTGCTGGCTGCACGCAAACTGACGTACGAACAATAGCCCGGTTGGTCAGGTACTGACTTTAGGTGCCTGTCCAGTGCCTTCTTGAAGACAGCCAGGGGCCTATTGATAATCCCACTTATGTATGCTGGGGGGCAGTTGAACAGTCTTGGGAGACAAGACTTATTGTGTTGTCTCTCAATGTACTCGTGGCACCCCTGCTTTTCATTGGGGGAATGTTGCATCTCCTGCAGAGTCTTTTGCTTTGATAGGGAGTGATTTTCGTGTGCAGGTTTGGTACCAATCCCTCCAGGACCTTCCAAGTGTATATTATCATGCATCTCTCTTGCCTGCATTCCAGGGAATACAGATCAAGGACCTTCAACCGTTCCCAGTAATTTAGGTGCCTTATCGTACTTGTGTGCCGTGAAAGTTCTTTGTACGCTCTCCAGGTCTGCAGTGTCTCCAGCCTTGAAGGGGGCCATTAGTGTACAGCAGTTATGTTAGCCTAGAGAGAACAAGCAATTTGAAGAGAATCATCATGGGCTTGGCATCCCTAGTTTTGAAGGTTCTCATTATCCATCCTATCATTTTCCTAGCAGATAAGGTAGATACATTGTTGTGGTCTTTGAAGGCGAGATCCTCTGACATTATCCTCCAGAACTCTCTTAGGGTCAATTCAGTGTCCGAGGTCACTTCAAAGCACATTTGAAACATTGCTTTGGTTTAGAGTTTTTTGAAGTTTGAAATGACTTGCTGGTCCATGGGCTGGATGAGAGGAGTGGTATTAGGGGGTAAGAACTTCGCTGATGAAATTACACTCCTCGAACAATAGGTCTTCCAAGTCGAGAGGATGAGCAGGAGCATTGTCCATTACCAGGAGGCACTTGAGTGGCAATTTATTTTCCAGGAGGTATTTCTTCACACTCGGGCCAAACACTTCATTGACCCACTCAATGAAAATTAGCCTCGTGACCCATCCCTTATTGTTAGCCTTCCACATCACACTCAATTTACTCTTCATGACACTGTTTTTCTTGAACACACTGGGATTTTCAGAGTGATACACAAGTAAAGGCTTCACTTTGAAATCCCCACTAGCGTTACCACAGAACAAAAGATTTAGCCTATCCTTCATAGGATTGTGTCCTGGCAGTGCCTTTTCCTCCTGCGTGATGTAGGTCCTCTTTGGCGTTTTCTTCCAAAAGAGGCCTGTTTCGTCACAATTGAACACTTGTTGGGGGAGGAATCCTTCAGCCTCTACGTACTCCTTGAATTCATCAATGAATTCTTTGGCCGCATGTTTGTCTGAACTTGCAGCCTCACCATGCCTTACAACACTGTGTATGCCACTACACTTCTTGAATCTGTTGAACCAGCCTTTGCTGGCCTTAAATTCACTAACAGCACCACTCGTTCCATGCATTTTCTTTACGAGATCCACATGGAACTGCCTTGCCCTTTTCGCAAATGATCAACTCCACAACACTATCTCTCGCTAACTGTTTTTCGTTGATTCACACCAACAACAACTTCTCCACATCCTCGATTGTTTGTGATCTCTGTTTCATTAGCATATTTACTCCTTTTGCAACATCAGCTTCCTTGATTTCTGCTTTTTTCGCCAGGATGGAACAGATTGTTAATGTCGACTTGCCATACACCCTGGCGAGCTCGGCCACACATACACCACTTTCTTATTTTGCTACAAGTTCTTTCTTGAATTCTATCGTGTTTCTCACCTTCTTTACCAAAGGGCTGACACTCTGAACTTTCTTTGGCCCCATGGTGGCTTATATCAGTCACAATCAATAAACAAGCACAAAAAAAGAATGGATGAATGTCTACCTGGAGAGAATTCCAGGGGTCAACGCCCCCGCGGCCCGGTCTGTGACCAGGCCTCCTGTTGGACCAGAGCCTGATCAACCAGGCTGTTACTGCTGGCCGCACGCAGTCCAACGTACGAACCACAGCCCGGCTGATCAGGTACCGACTTGAGGTGCCTGTCCAGTGCCTGCTTGAAGACAGCCAGGGGTTTGTTGGTAATCCCCCTTATGTATGCTGGGAGGCAGTTGAACAATCTTGGGCCCCTCACACTTATTGTGTTGTCCCTCAACGTGCTAGTGGCACCCCTGCTCTTCATTGGGGGGATGTTACATCGCCTGCCGAGTCTTTTGCTTTCGTACGGAGTGATTTTTGTGTGCAAGTTTGGTACTAAGCCCTCGAGAATTTTCCATGTGTATATAATAATGTATCTCTCCCGCCTGCGTTCTAGAGAGTACAGGTTTAGGAACTTCAAGCGTTCCCAGTAGTTGAGTAGGTGCGGAGTATTTCTAACTCAACGAAAGACAGACAGACTGAGTGTGGTACATGCGAGAAGCGGCGTCCCAGACGAATGGACGCGTCTCATACACACAATTTCCGAGCGGATTCTCGAAATCCGGGGGAAATTTTGCCGAAAAAAGTGCTCGAAATCTGAATTGCTCAATTTCCACACCCCTCGAAAACCGGGGGTCAACTGCACTATATATTTTTATTATTAATATTTTTATTTTTATTTTGGATTTAACAGGAGATTCTGTTGTTTTCATATATTGTCCAGCCATAGATTTTGTCCATTAAATTTGAAATCTTTTAACCCTTTGACTGTCGGAGGCCCCTCTCTGAAACTGTCATTCTATGTCGGGAAATATTAAAAAAAAAATTATTTTTTCTTATCAAAATGTAAAGATTATTTTTCTGATTGTTTAAATCCCCCAAAAAAAATTTGCGATCAGTACTTACCGAGATATAGAGGCGTAAAGTTGGCTGAGCATCGTATGGCAACAGCGGCGAATGCCGCTCACCCGGTAAACTTTGGTTTACTTCCTTTCGTAGGTTTCTTGTTTTTTCACTATTTTATTTTTTTACATAACTTATGTGGCCTGTGAGACCAAAGTAAGGTGCAATGTATGTATATATATACACTCATTGTATGCAACACAATAATCGCACAAACATTAGTATCATTATATTGTTTACAAAACTTGTTTACACCAACCAACAATAAAAAAAAGGTTTATTACTATTGTTCTATGATATATATACACGTATAATGACTGGACACTTTCCATCAACTGCAATTAGCACTTCAAAGCTCAAAGCTATGTGTGTGTGTGTGTGTGTGTGTGTGTGTGTGTGTGTGTGTGTGTGGACATCTAAATTTGCTGAGTCAGGGTAAGGCAGCTGTCAAAATGACATATTATACCATTACTCACCACCCACACTGCCTGTCAACACAAAAGGGGACCCATGTCTTCTTCCCCACAACCTCCTTCCTTTCCTTCATACCTACCTTCCTAGCTTCCTTTCTTCCTTCATTCCTTCCTCTCATCTCTTCCTTCCTGCCTTCCTTTCTTCCTTCATTCCTTCCTTTCTACTTCTTTTCTTCCTTCCTTCCTCTCATCTCTTCCTTCCTTTCTTTCTCTCTTTCTTAATTCCTTCCTTCCTCTCATCTCTTCCTTCCTTCTTTTCTCTCTTTCTTTCTTAATTCCTTCCTTCCTTCCTTTCCTCCTTCCTTACTTCTTTCCTTCCTTCCTCTCATCTCTTCTTTCCTTCCTTCCTCTCATCTCTTCTTTCCTTCCTTCCTCTCATCTCTTCCTTCCTTCCTTCTGGTATCCTGGGCATTTCTTTCAGTCACAAACTCCACAAAACCATGAAATTTATCTTCAGAGACACTTCCATCTGTGTTAGAGCTATCATTGAGGAAGAGAAAAGTCCCAGATGTGCCAAGGAGTCAGATAATTCTTACCGCTAGGCATGCTGAACAAGGACTACTGAAATAGCGTTCCCACAATGCACCACTGGCTGCCCGATTTTTTTTATACTGCGCACACAGACCCATTCTCTCACATGTAGGCCTACCAGCTTTCTCCTGCTTGATTTGAGGCTGCTAGAATTTATGCGTCTTAATACGTCTGAAACATTGGCTCGTAAGACGTATATATACGACCGAAACAGTCAAAGGGTTAAATTGGAATCCAGTAAATAGATATTTTACTATTCATAATGTATTTTATTTTTCAACATATTTTTTCCTTTCAGGTCCTAACAAGCATCGTTCAGCAGTGACATGCCTTCAGTTTAACAACAAATTTGTGGTAACGTCTTCAGATGATGGAACTGTCAAGTTGTGGGATGTACGTACTGGGGAGTTCCTCAGGAACTTAGTGGCTCTAGAATCTGGGGGATCGGGGGGAGTGGTGTGGCGTATACGAGCATCAGACACAAAACTAGTGTGTGCTGTTGGCAGCCGCAATGGGACAGAAGAGACTAAGTTACTTGTGTTGGACTTTGACGTTTATGAAAACCTTAAGTGATACATGGGGACATTAGTGTTGAATGGTGTCGTCTCCATGTATGCTTACAAAGTTCAAAGTCATGTTATTTTAACTGTGCTGCCATGTAACCTCTTGATTAGTTTCTCTGATGTGTCAGTTGGACAGTGTTTGTGATGACTAACATTTTCCTGGTGCTAATATTGTACACACAAGATCATCTGACACTGCCCTTACCATCTGCTACACTCCTCTACTTGGCAGACTCGTAATTTTTTCACTATCATTTCATGTACTATTTGTAAAGTTTGTCCAGTAAAGTAAGTGGTTTGTCATTGGCTCAGTTTAGTACGTGAGTGAACTGTGGCCTCTTATGCCATGTTTGCAGTGTAATATACTGCATATCCTAAGGAAAAGTGATGGAAGACTTCACCAGATCACATACAGTACTGTATATCAAAATACTGTAGGGAGTTCTTTTAATTATATTTTTTAGTTGTTGCTCAAAGGAACAATTATTTGGCTATGTGTAGAAAATTAAACAAATTTGGCATGGAGAGTCAATTAGTGTTTGAATATGGTGTTGGGAGTGGGAATTAGTGTTGCACTGGTATTGTCCAGTCACCCTTGTTGAATACCTTGTTTGTGCCCATGGTATGGGTAACTGAGTTGGTCTGGGCACAACTGGGAAAAATACAAGCTTACACATTGCAATTCTGACATTTTCAGCACAGTAAAATGTGTTGATTTAGCTGTGTTATTAATTAATATAAGCAAAGGGATGATACTAGGTAAAAGATTTGCCAAAAGTGAGCTTGTGTTTCAGGAGACAGCCTAATGGAAAGGAGGTTAACTTGTAGACTTTTTTTTATTTTTTACTTTTGTGGACTGTGGGACGGGTGAGAGGAATTGTACGGGTAACACTTAGAAGCTGGGTCATGTTTTGGGTCCTTTGTTGTCCCTCTTGTCATATTGAGACCAGCTTATTAGCTTTTTCAGAATAAAACTCTCACACCATTATCTTGTTTTATAATAGTTATGATTCAGAAATGATTCCCAGCAAGTGATGATTAGTCGGTGTTTGCATAATTTGTATAATACAGGAGTGACATTATCAATGATGGATTATTTTAAAATGAATTACAATTTACGTGTATTCTTGAATTTTGTTCTTAGCTAGGTTTTTCTAGTAAGTGTAATGTGTAGATATTTTTTGTATAATAAAATGTAATAGGCCATACCAATGCCATTTACAATGTTTCATATTTTATTTTTACTTGTCGAATGAAGGAAGGAAACTTTATGTATTGTGGAACACTATGTGTTTGCTGGAGGATTGTCAAGCACTTTATTCCAGAAGTATTCTCTGTGATGGCTAATAATTATCCGTTAGTCCTAAAGTTTTTTTTCTGAAGGGTGCACTTTTTAATCAACACAGTCTAATTTTTTTCTTCTTTTTTGGCCCAGAGTATTAATCTCATGGTGTTCATGGTCAATATTTTGTTAATTTTTGTGAAAAATATTTGAGAGAGATTTTTATAAGTATGACTTGCAAATAGTATCATAGTTTTTATAAGTGTGACTTGTTACAGTATGTACTATGTAGCTTGTCAGTACAGCTTGTAGTGTGGCTTGTTACAGTACTGTGTAGCCTGTCGTTACAACTTGTAGTGTGGCTTGTTACAGTACTGTGTAGCCTGTCATTACAGCTTGTAGTGTGACTTGTTACAGTACTGTGTAGCCTGTCATTACAGCTTGTAGTGTAACTGTAACTCAGTGCTGGACAGATTCTCAGTATGATTATTAGTTACTATGTTCAAGTTATTGTGCTGTTTCTCCTTATATTTGCAGTTTTGTCTTTAGCAATGCAGTTGGGCTTGCAGTATCCCTGTGGTTGAATAATTAACACTAGCTAGTTATTAGTGTGTGACTCGTGAAGTGTAATAGGAGATGGTGATGCCTAGTCACAAATTCATACACTACCACCCCACATGTTGACTGAGTCCTCCAGAACCCTGGTTCATTACTAAGGCCACATTGTAACTGGTGAGGAATGGAAAGAAAACTCAAAGGTATTTGTTGCCTAACATTATAACTATTTTCTGCAGGGACTTACGTACTTTAAAGTGGAAAGGATTACTAATGTTTGCAACCCCATCCTTTGAGTTAGCCCCCCAGTTATGCATTTATTTTACCTTCTGTGGGATGTTCACAACCATTTTGTCGTATTCTGCCGTCCAGTGTTAAGAATATACAAGTGTCTTTCCCTGTTTTCCTGCTTTGACAAAGATAAACAATAAATGAAGCAGAGACCGGTGATGGCAGTGTGGTGATCACAGATATCTGCTACATAAACTTTTAGTCATGCTGCATCTTGTGGAGACAGGTGATGGCAGGGTGGTGATCACAAACATCTGCTATATAAACTGTTGGTCTGGGCCTCTGTACACATCTCTCAAGTCTTGTTAAGATACTTTGTTTTTGAGGTTGCTCAAGTTTATTATTGCTTACATTGAAGAAGCACACAAAATATTATGAGTATATTGTGTGCATTTGCATAAGAGTTGTGTATGCCTACTTTAGGTTATTTCATACAATCATATACATAAATATGTTCCGTATTCACATGTACAAATTACATATATACATTATAAAAGTCATGTGCAATCATTCGCGTGCAAGAAGGCAGACACATAGATGGTAGGGTACACCAACAAGTGTTGGACATGCTATACACAACCAAGGAGGTGGTGAAGAGGCTGCTAAGTGAACCAGATGCCTCAAAGGTGGTGGGACCGAACATCATCTCTCTCTGGGTCCTGAAAGAGGAAGCAGATGCACTGTATGCGCACCACTAACAACTATCCTCAACACATCTCGCATAACAGGGCAACTACCTGAGATGTGGAAGACAGAAACCGTAGTCCCAATTTTTAAGGAGACACAGATAGACATCATAAAACTACAAACCAGTGTCACTGACATGCGTAATATGCAAAGTCACAGAGAATATTAGCAGAAGTGGTGGAGCACCTAGAAAGAAGTGAGCTTATACACTATAACCAGCATGGTTTCAAGAAAGGAAAATCCTGTCAAAAACCTACTGGAGTTTTTACGACAGGGTGACAGAAGTAAGTCAGGAGAGAGAGAGGTGGGTAGACTGCATTTTCTTGGACTGTAAGATTGCTTTTGATACAGTTCCGTACAAGAGATTAGTAGAGGAGCAGGTAGGAATAACAGGAAAGGCACTGCAATGGATCAAGGAATACCTGACAGGAAGAAAACAAATAATGGTACGTGACGAGATGTCAGACAAGAAGAGGTTAAGGGAAATCAACCTGACGACACTGTAGGACAGGAGGGATAGTGGGGAAATGATAACATAAAATACTGAGAGAAATTGACAAGGTAGATGGGGACAATGTTTCAGAGATGGGACACAGCAACAAAGGGTCACAACTGGAAGTTGAAAACTCGGATAAGTCACAGGGATGTTAGGAAGCATTTCTTCAGTCCGAGTTGTCAAGAAGTGGAACAACCTGGAGAGTGATGTAGTGGAGGCAGAATCCATACATAGCTTTAAGAAGAGGTATGATAAAACTCTTGGAGCAGGGAGTGTGTACCTAGTAGCAACCAAGAAAGAGGCAGGGCCAGGAGCTGTGACTTGACCCGAGAATATGAATGGAGGAAAATTTCTTAACACAATCTACAAGGGTAACAAGAACCTTTAGTTATAAATTAACCCTTAAACTGTCCAAATGTAGATCTACGTTAACTTGCGTAGCACTCCGAATATTTTTAATTTTTTTTTTAAACGAAGAGCGCATTTTTCTACATCTTTTTTCTTTCTTTTCAACACGTCAGCCGTTTCCGACCGAGGCAGGGTGGCCCAAAAGGAAAAACGAAAGTTTCTCCTTTTACATTTAGTAATTTATTCAGGAGAAGGGGTTACTAGCCCCTTGCTCCAGGCATTTTAGGCGCCTCTTACGACACGCATGGCTTACGGAGGAAGAATTCTGTTCCACTTCCCCATGGAGATAAGAGGAAATAAGAACAAGAACTAGTAAGAAAATAGAAGAAAACCCAGAGGGGTGTGTATATATATGCTTGTACATGAATGTGTAGTGTAACCTAAGTGTAAGTAGAAGTAGCAAGATGTACCTGAAATCTTGCATGTTTATGAGACAGAAAAAAGACACCAGCAATCCTACCATCATGTAAAAAAATTACAGGCTTTCGTTTTACACTCACTTGGCAGGACGGTAGTACCTCCTTGGGCGGTTGCTGTCTACCAACCTACTACCTAGGATTTTTCTACATGTTATAGGATAAAAAAAAATTTTTAGGGTCAGTACTTACCGAGATATAAGCCCGCGAAGTTGGCACTGGATGCTCACCCGACTGCAACATATTCCTACCGCTTACAGAAGTGTTGCCGATATACCTTTTTTTCTTTTTATTTTAATTTATAATTTTTGTTCTGATAATTACAATTTATAATAGTTCTTGTGATTTCATAGCCAATCTTTGTTCTGACACTAATATTAGGTACTAAAATAGTACTCAAATAGTCACAATGACACCGACAGGTGAACATTTTCACCTGCCTTGGTCATTTACTATTTTTTTTTTTATTAACACATCGGCCGATTCCCACCAAGGCAGGGTGGCCCGAAAAAGAAAAACTTTCATCATCATTCACTCCATCACTGTCTTGCCAGAGGGGTGCTTTACACTACAGTTATAAAACTGTAACATTAACACCCCTCCTTCAGAGTGCCGGCACTGTACTTCCCATCTCCAGAACTCAAGTCCGGCCTGCCGGTTTCCCTGAATCCCTTCATAAATGTTACTTTGCTCACACTCCAACAGCACGTCAAGTATTAAAACCATATGCCTCCATTCACTCCTATCAAATACGCTCACACATGCTTGCTGGAAGTCCAAGCTCGCACACAAAACTTCCTTTACCCTCCCTCCAACCTTTCCTAGGCCGACCCCTACCCCGCCTTCCCTCCACTACAGATTTATACCCCTCGGTCACTCTGTATAGTTCCATTCTCTCTACATGTCCAAACCACCTCAACAACCCCTCCCCAGCTCTCTGACAATCGTTTGTAATCCCGCATCCTCCTAATTTCCAAACTCCGAATTCTCTGCATTATATTCACACCACACATTGACCTCAGACACGACATCTCCACTGCCTCCAGCCTTCTCCTCGTTGCAACATTCATCACCCATGCTTCACACCCATATAAGAGCGTTGGTATAACTATACTCTATACATTCCCTCTTTACTTCCATGGACAAAGTTCTTTGTCTCCACAGACTCCAAAGTGCTCCACTCACCCTTTTCCCTCATCAATTCTATGATTCACTTCATCCTTCATAGACCCATCTGCTGACATGTCCACTCCCAAATATCTGAATACATTCACCTCCTCCATACTCTCTCCCTCCAATCTGATATCCAATCTTTCGTCACCTATTCTTTTGTTATCCTCATCACCTTACTCTTTCCTATATTCACTTTCAATTTTCTTCTTTACACACCCTACCAAATTCATCCACCAACCTCTGCAACTTCTCTTCAGAATCTCCCAAAGCACAGTGTCATCAGCAAAAGCAACTGTGACAACTCCCACTTTGTATTTGCTTCTTTATCTTTTAGTCCCACACCTCTGCCAAGACCCTCGCATTCACTTCTCTTACAACCCCATCTATAAATATATTGAACAACCACGGTGACATCACACATCCTTGTCTAAGGCCCACTTTTACTGGGAAATAGTCCCCTTCCCTCCTACACACTCTAACCTGAGCCTCACTATCCTCATAAAACTCTTCACTGCTTTCAGTAACCTTCCTCCTATTCCATACACCTGCAACATCTGCCACATTGCCCCCTATCTACCCTATCATCGCCTTTTCCAAATCCATAAATGCCACAAAACATCTTTACCCTTATCCAAATACTGTTCACCTATATGTTTCACTGTAAACACTTGGTCTACACACCCCCTACCTTTCCTAAAGCCCCTTGTTCATCTGCTATCCTGCTTTCTGTCTTACTCCTAATTCTTTCAATAATAACTCTACCATACACTTTACCAGGTACACTCAACAGATTTATTCCCCTATAATTTTTGCACTCTCTTTGTCCCCTTTGCCTTTATACAAAGGAACAATACACGCTCTCTGCCAATCCCTAGGTACCTTATCCTCTTCCATACATTTATTAAATAATAGCACCAACCACTCCAAAACTATATCCCCACCTGCTTTTAACATTTCTATCTTTATCCCATCAATCCCAGCTGCCTTACCCCCTTTCATTCTACCCACTGCCTCACGAACTTCCCCTACACCCACAACTGGTTCATCCACACTCCTACAAGATGTTATTCCTCCTTGCCCCTACACACGAAATCACAGCTTCCCTGTCTTCATCAACATTTAACAATCCTCAAAATATTCTCTCCATCTTCCCGATACTCTAACTCTCCATTTAATAACCTCCTCTCCTATTTTTAACTGTCAAATCCATTTGTTCTCTAGGCTTCCTCAACTTATTAATCTCATTCCAAAACTTTTTCTTATTTTCAACAAAATTTGCTGATAACATCTCACCCACCTCTCATTTGCTCTCTTTTTACATTGCTTCACCACTCTTTTAACCTCTCTTTTTCTCTCCATATACTCTCTTCCCTCCTTGCATCACTTCTACTTTGTAAACACCTCTCATATGCTAACTTTTTCTCCTTACTACTATCTTTACATCATCATTCCACCAATTGCTCCTCTTCCTCCCGCACCCACTCGCCTGTAACCACAAACTTCTGCTGAACACTCTAACACTACATTTTAAATCTACCCCATACATCTTCGACCCATTGCCTACACTCTCACTAGCCCATCTATCCTCCAATAGTTGTTTATATCTTACCCTAACTGCCTCCTCTTTTAGTTTATAAACCTTCACCTCTCTTACTTACTGATTCTATTTTCCTTGTATCCCATCTACCTTTTACTCCCACTGTAGCTATAACTAAAAAGTGATCTGATATAGCTGTGGCCCCTCTATAAACATGTACATCCTGAAGTCTACTCAACAGTCTTTTATCTACCAATACATAGTCCAACAAACTACTGTCATTATGCCCTACATCATATCTTGTATACTTATTTATCCTCTTTTTCTTAAAATATGTATTACCTATAACTAAACCCCTTTCTATACAAAGTTCAATCAAAGGGCTCCCATTATCATTTACACCTGGCACCCCAAACTTACCTACTACACCTCTCTGCATGTTTCTCCCACTTTAGCATTTAGGTCCCCTATCACAATTACTCTCTCATTTGGTTCAAAAGTTCCTATACATTCGCTTAACATCTCCCAAAATCTCTCTCTCTCCTCTACACTCCTCTCTTCTCCAGGTGCATACACGCTTATTATGACCCACTTTTCGCATCCGACCCTTATTTTAGTCCACATAATTCTTGAATTTACACATTCATATTCCCTCTTTTCCTTCCATAACTGATCCTTCAACATTATTGCTACCCCTTCCTTAGCTCTAACTCTCTCAGATACTCCTGACTTGATCCCATTTATTTCTCCCCACTGAAACTCGCCTACCCCCTTCAGCTTTGTTTCGCTTAGGGCCAGGACATCCAACTTCTTTTCATTCATAACATCGGCAATCATCTCTTTCTTATCATCCGCACTACATTCTATTGTTTAGAAATATATACAAAGTATTTATAAGTCTCAGCAATGTTTTAGACATGCTGGAGTATATATGAAACTCCTTGAAGCATGGTGTTATGAGGAGTGTCAGTAAACTGCTGACAGTGCAATGACACTTGATGAACGTGCACTGCTCCAGGGAACCCTGGCTTTATTTGTTTTAACTGTTACACACAAACATGTCTGTCTGTCTAGCTCTGCTTGTCTGTCTGTCTGTCTAGCTCTGCTTGTCTGTCTGTCTGTCTAGCTCTGCTTGTCTGTCTGTCTGTCTAGCTCTGCTTGTCTGTCTGTCTGTCTAGCTCTGCTTGTCTGTCTGTCTGTCTAGCTCTGCTTGTCTGTCTGTCTGTCTAGCTCTGCTTGTCTGTCTGTCTCTAGCTCTGCTTGTCTGTCTGTCTGTCTGTCTCTAGCTCTGCTTGTCTGTCTGTCTGTCTCTAGCTCTGCTTGTCTGTCTGTCTGTCTGTCTCTAGCTCTGCTTGTCTGTCTGTCTCTAGCTCTGCTTGTCTGTCTGTCTGTCTGTCTCTAGCTCTGCTTGTCTGTCTGTCTGTCTCTAGCTCTGCTTGTCTGTCTGTCTGTCTCTAGCTCTGCTTGTCTGTCTGTCTGTCTCTAGCTCTGCTTGTCTGTCTGTCTGTCTCTAGCTCTGCTTGTCTGTCTGTCTGTCTCTAGCTCTGCTTGTCTGTCTGTCTGTCTCTAGCTTTGCTTGTCTGTCTGTCTGCCTGTCTGTGTGTGTCTGTCTTTCCATCTGCTTGTCTGTCTCAAGGAGCGGCTCATAAACCTGTTGGTTTACGAGCCACTCCCTGATTCCTGAGCAAGTGAAAATGCGTATTACTTGCATCATGCTTATTATTCCTTTAAGTCTACAAGCACTGTGTAGCACTTTGCCTGGAATTTTTGGGTTATCCTAGGTAATTTACACTATGTATAATAACTGTACTTATGTGTACCTGTGAGACACACACAGAGATATAGACAGATACAGACAGACAGACAGACAGCCAAAGTCAGTCAGCTAGCCAGCCGGCCACCCTGCCGAATACATATTACACATGTTCCAGAATCGTTTCTCTTTACTTAGGGCATAGGTTATTGGACATTCTGGCAGGATGACACTACCAGTGGTATCAGAAATGAAAGGATGTTACACAAATGTTGCGCATGGATTATAATCGAGGTTTTTTATATTTCCTTGACCACTCGTGGCCACATCCATCTCAAAGCCACTAAACTCTGGGTCAACATCACTTTCCTCTTAAAAGAGGAGTGTTAACACATGACATCAGGGAATCCTTGGTGTTTGCCACGCTATTTGCTCTAGCTGACGCTCAATTGAACTGGTGCTCCCACAAGGTACTGAGTGGTCCCAGATTTTTTTTAATACTGCGCACACTTGAGTGTTAAGACCCATTCTATACTGACCAGGCATCTCAGGCCAATCGTGCCAAATTTGGAAGCAGGAAAAATAAAACGTAGATCTATGTTTGGATCGCTAGTGGTGTTATAAGGTGTTATAAGGGTACTAGGAAGTTCTCAGTGGTGGAAAAATGGAAGGAGTCTTAAAAGGAGGCAGTGAGTGCTACAAATGTTGGAAGTTTTAAAAACACTGTACGATAGACAACACAAGTTAATTTCTGCTCTTGTAGTAACAGGTAGGTCATATCTGCTCTTGTAACAACAAGTAGGTAATTTCTGCTCTTGTAGCAACAAGGTTGTCATATCTGTTCTTGTAACAAGTAGGTAATTTTACACGTGCTGTCCCTTCGTGGAGGTTGCCTTGATGCTGTTGATGAGCTCTTGATCTAAGAATTAGAGCTACCCCTTCAATACCTCAGATCCAGCCTCATTATATAAGAAAGGAGAAACACTGCAGCAGGCCTACTGGCCTGTACTTGGCAGGTCATTATCAAACCCAAATTGACTAAAAAATATTTGCCCAACCCAAGGAATAAGCTTAGATAACCAATATTTACTAAAATGCAAGTCTTGCTTAAATCCAACCCCTGTCCCTTTTTTTTTTTTTTTTTTTTTTTTTTTAAACAGCCGTTTCCCACCGAGGCAGGGTGACCCAAAAAGAAAGAAAAAAAAAACTTTCATCATCATTCAACACTTTCATCACTCGTATATAATTACTGTCTTTGCAGAGGTGCTCAGATAAGACAGTTTAAATGTCTCTCCAAACTGCCAATATCCCAAACCCCTCCTTTAAAGTGCAGGCATTGTACTTCCCACTTCCAGGATTCGAGTCCGACTTACCGATTTTCCTGAATCTCTTCACAAAATATTACCCTGCTCTCACACCAACAGCTCGCCAGGTCCTAAAAACCATTCGTCTCCATTCACTCCTATTTAACACACTCACGCATGCTTACTGGAAGTCCATGCCCCTCGCCCACCCTTCCCATTTCTTGGGCACTGTTTACTCTTATGGGTTTAATGCTTTCCCCATGAATAATAATAATACAACAAGATAAGACAAATTGTTATAACATTAATTTCACTGACAAACTTCAAAATAGCCATATCATTAATGCATTGGAGTTAAAAAAAAAAAACTTGACAGCTTGTATTCATTTATGACATATCTGTGAATGGCTTAGAGTTGTACTCTTGAAGCTTGTCCACACTCCATATTTCACTTTTGTGTCAGGTAGATCAGGAAGTTGCTGTCATTGCCATTACAACCTGGCTGATCTGGCACCCTCTGCAGGTATTCCTCAAGTTTTGTCTTGAAAACTTCCACTGTTGTTGATGCTGGAACTGTAATTTTGTAGTTCAACAGAAAGTACATTGATAAGAAAAAAAAAAAGTTCAGATATGCTGCTAATAGTTTCTAAATTAAAAAAAAATACAAAGACTAAAAGCAATCGGAATGACCTGTTAAGTGATAGATGGCAAGATAGGATAGGATGACATTCTTGCACCACCCAGGAAAGTAAGAGGTACTATTTCAAACATAAAAAGATTAGTATTACAAAGTTTTTTTCTTCAAGTTGATTGCCACAACAATATAATGGGATCCAATAGAAGGTAGAAAATCTGAGTCTCGTATGATAAATTTAGCATTAGATCTGGGACATATCAATCAGCTCTGCTGCTGTGACCAGGTATACAAATAGGTAATTACAGAGAGAGATGGGTAATTATGCTAAATTTAAAGTTCATGTTTTTATAGAAGAAGAAAAAAGTAATTTCACTAATACAGTGTTTCAGATTGCTTTTACAGAAAAGAGAACAATTTCAGTTTAGCAGATTTGAATCTCCCAATATTTGCCTGAACTGAAGTACCTAAAGTATTAATAAAAAAGCTACTCTATTATTGTATATTGACAAAAAAGAAACTAGGCCAAATGAGATTACCCTGAGTTTGTTTGAAGAAGAATTAAGCTATACACTACACACCTTTTTTCTGGATTCCTTTGCAAGAAGATAACCTGACATAGGAAAAACAATACCACACACTGCCCTTGTTTTAAAAAAAAATGTGATGGAAAGATCTCAACTATAAGCCTGTTTCTTTGACAATTATTGTTGTATAATTACTTATGAATCATCATAGAAAAGCTTGCTAATGGGGAAGGGAGGGGAGAATTCCAATTGCCAAAATCATATGCAGTACTGTATATCATAACTATTAATATAACATTAACAGAAGCTAATAAATGGATGGAAAGATTGTCTTTATCTAGAGTTGACATTTTTATGGCTGAATTGTATGCCATTCTCGTAGCACTTACCCGTATTGCATCTATGACTGTGTCACCATTTGTGGTAGTTTGACTCCCTTAGTGCTTTACAGGCTATAAGAAAATTTGATAGACTGTATCCCCTGGTTCTTCGTATCCAACTTTGGTTATGCCGTATCTAGCAAGCACAAAGATATTGTTTTTTGTTGGGTCCCCGGTCATGTTGATGTACAGGGCAATGTTGGTCTGATCTACATAAATTGCATTCTATTAAACCAAGTACAGTGGACCCCTGGATTATGTACTGCTCCAAACTCGAACAATTATGTAAGTGTATTTTTGTAAGTGCTTTTGGAAGTGTACTTTTGGGGGTCTAAAAGGACTAATCTAATTTACATTATAACTTATGGGAACAAATTCGTTCGGTAACGGTACTTGAACAGCATTCTGGAACGAAATAATGACATAATCCGGGGGTCCACTGTAGGTTTGTAGCTGCCGTCTTTTCATAACTGTTGAGGTTGGGAGATTACTCTCTCCCGTGTTCACATCGGCCACACTCGTCTTACGGGTATCTCAGGGAGAGGCGCCCTGTTCCAGTTTCCAGGTTCCAGTTTCTGTTAGCCATATTCTGTTGGACTGTCCCCTCTATCAACGAGCACGCAGAATTTTCCTCCAAGGTCGTCACCGCTGTACTGCCCTTACTTTACCTTCCCTTCTTACTGATGGACCCTCCTTTAACCCAGACACTCTTGTTGAATTTTTGACAGCAACTGATTTACTTCACAAACTCTGATGATGATGCCTCTAGCAATCCTCACAGCCCTTTCTACCTCAATTTCTTGCTACCCTCTACCCCTGCACTATCCCCTGCCCTGCTGCACTGCATGACCTAATAATCCCTCTCCCTCTTGCTACCCAATATCCCTGCACCCTTCCCTGCTGCGCTGTATGACCCTTGTAGGTTTAGCGCTTTTTTTTATTATAATAATTAGAGTTGACACGATTCTGAGAGTCCCTTGTGGAAGGCTTTTTGGAGTTTTATTCCTGAGGAAGGGAAGGAAAGTCTGTTCTATATTTTCACTTGGTCTGCATCAATTATTGGAATGGCCTCAACCAGATTAATTAAGAAGCTACAAAACAGTTAAATAAAATTCAAACTTTATTTTTTTTTTTTTAAGGAAATAGTGATAAGGGGGATTGATAAGGTGGATATGTATGTTAATTCCAAATTGGAATAAGTAGTAGGAGTGGTATGCACATGCACAAAAAAAAGTGGATACAGTGGACCCTCGGTTTTCGTTGAAAATTCTTTCCAGAATGCTGTTTGAGTGCCGTTACCGAATGAATTTGTTCCCATAAGTACAAATGTAAGTTAGATTAGTCGTTTCAGACCCCGAAAAATACACTTACAAAACCTCTTAAAAAAATACTTATATAATTGTTCGAGTTTGGAGGTGAACGAAAACCGAGGGTCCACTGTATATGAAATGCAAAGACAGCTCCTGAAGGTAAAAAAGTGAGAGCCAAGACAGACACAGAACACTGAAAATTATTTTGTTTGATGAGAAGGGGGGTGGGGGTTGAAAACTATATTTAGCATTCTCTTTAGAGAAAACAGGACGTAATTACGTACATAAAAAAGATGGCATGCATCTGAAAATGTGCTAGAAATACTTTTATTCATAGAATGCTGGAAATTTAAAAACAAAAAAATTTACACTGATGACTAATAATAATTAAGAGTTGGGGTTATGACTGATGAGATCTTCATCCTTCAAGAAATTAACATCAAACCATAAATAAAGCTGTTAAAACAATACTAAAGTTTAGAATGAGTGACAAGTATGATCCTCGGGATTTAGTTCTAGAACAAAAATGGGACACCACAAGCATGGCTTTTCTCCTGTAACTAAATAGGTAATCTCATGACAATATACTTACAGTAGTGTTGCAGTACTGTAGCTGGAATTATATTTAAGAAGTGGTGGTCCAGTAATACAGCACATTTCTTCTGAATGACCTATATATATAGACCAGAAAAAAAAGTGACTTATTTTTTCCCCTAGAAGCTTACCGTATTTCGCTGCTTATAAGACTTGTTTTAGTTTCAATGGCTCAGCATCAGATGTAACTGGGAGAGCTGCAGACCACCCCACACCCCAAATTTATAGCTCCCGTCATTGACCTTCAGTTTATAGGACGAAGGGTGGATTTTGTAGACACTATGGAAAAAATAATGCGTCTAATAAGCCGCGAAATACTGTATGTTATAACTAATTCTTTACAGTGTTTGCCCCCCAAAAAAATTAGTTTACCGTATATACTGTACAGTATACCATAAGATCATTTGCAAAAAAAAAAAAAAAATTAATTTGGTCAAAAAAACTCTCCATTTTCTTTTGCCTTGGCATGTGACACATGGATTAGAAATAAACCATACAATTTCATTCATAATATGCCAACTAGAATAACCATACCCAAAATCACTTCTGTTAGTCAAATTTATTATGAATATCAATATAAACCAGTTTATAGCTACAATAAAGTAGATGTAAAAAATCAAACTACGTTTCTTTTTTTTATTTGGTTTATTAAAAACAAACCATAATTTTTATTTCAAAATAGGGTCAATGGATTTCCCACACCCAAATATCTCCATTTTTTGGTTAAGCTTTTCTTATGAATGTCGGTATAAACCAGTTTAGAGCAATATGTATTTAAATATGTTAAAGCAACCAAGTGAGCCTGTGATATCTCCCTGCAACAGACTGCACATTTCTTGATGAATGTTTACAAAAGCAAAATTAATTTTGTCTCAAAATAATTGAGAAAAAATATAATACAAAAATTCAGTCATACTTTTGTATAGATGAATGTCCATTTTGTTATGACAGTGCAGACGTTCGAATTGTGCTTGTCTGTTAAGCCTTTCCTGGTGGTCTGGTGGCTAAAGCTCTCGCTTCACACGGCGAGGGCCTGGGTTCGATTCCCAGCCAGGGCAGAAACATTGGGCGTGTTTCTTTACACCTGTTGTCTATGTTCCCCATCAGTAAAATGGGTACCTGGGTGTGAGTCGCATCCTAGGACACTGACCTAATCTGCCCGAAATGCTCAGCATAACAAGGGACTTTCTATATAGTAGTATGTCACTGATGTCAGCTAGGCCTGTATACCATGTACATGTACTTGTAGTAAATAAAGATATTATTATTATTATTATTATTATAAATCATTTAGAGCAATACATAAAGATATTGTTAGAGAATCAAGTGAAACTGAGAGTGACTGCCTCTGGTATCTAGTTGTAAGAGTGAATGGTCTGCCACTGTGAATTTAGTCACGAACAGGAAGCAATCATTAAGCAAGGGAAAGATTCTAGTTCATTTTGGTCAGTAACCTAAATTACGTTAAGCAATCAGTTAGGTGGGTGTCTATTGTAGGTGCTACAACTGTTTGGAAAATTTTGAAAATTTTTAAGGAACTAAGTGGTGAAGACCACATGCATAATATGAGGATCTTTTCCACACCAAGCATTCGTCTAGGTCTATGACAGCTTAATTTTTTGGGGCAAATGATGGGATGCACCAGCAAAGCTCTGCTTCTCTGTCTTAAAATAAGTACTCTAAGCCATGCATGTCATAAAAAACGACTAAAACGCTGGGAGCAAGGGGCAAGTAACTCCTGTATAAATTAGACTGTAAAAGGACTTTCATATGACCTTTTAAGGTCACTGCCTTGGTGGGAGACAGCTGGTGTGTTAAAAAAAAAAGTATGGATACCCTACACATCCTCTGTTGAAAGTAAAAAAAAAAACCATATGAATTTTGGATTTATAGATTTAAAAAAAAAATTCACATGCCTTACAAGTGAGTGAGTGTGCAAGCAGCATTGCCTCATGAAAGACAATTGTGACTCACAAAACAGTTAAGAGGACAGAGAATAAATAGGAAAAAAAAAATTAAGATTGCATTGATAAAGATAACTGGGCCGCGCTGTATAACCCTTGTGGTTTAGCGCTTCTTTTGATTATAATAATAATAATAAAGATAACTGACAATTGTTATCAACTGGGCTGTCAGCTGACTTACAGTTGAGTGATATCTTAATTTGTAATTTAACCTTTCAGAATGGTTCAGTTGCATAGATGTAGGATTTGTTCTCTGGGTCTAGTGTTCATGTATTATTGATAAGGTGCTTTTTGTTTTCTAGTGGTTGTAGGTAGCAAGCATAATCATAATACAAGCCATTTACAGTGTGACCCCGCAAATCGGCCGGTCTGATTATTGGCCTGCTCGGAAATCGATCGCTTTTTTTCGGCCCAATTTTTCCCCAATTATAGGCCGTTCCCCGATTATCGACCCATGTACCAGACCTGTCCGCCTGCCCCATGCTTGCGCGCCTCGCCGCGCAGGCGTCGTGAGCCAGTCTAGCGTTGTTTACCTTTGAGTAAACATTACCCAGAGCGCTCATTCAAACATTTCACAATAAATTTATTGTGTTTAGTGATTGTCACTGTGAAATAAGTCACCATGGGTCCAAAGAAGCTTCCTAGTGGCACCCCTGTGGTTAAGAAAGCTAGGAACACCATCAAACTAAAGAAGGAGATTAAGGAAATTTGTTCAGTGTGGAATAAGGTGCAGACATTTGTTGAAAAACACCACCCTGAGCAAGCTGAAACAAGCCATATCTGCAACATGTTCAGTGACAAAACCTTGTCCCACTTCAGAAAAATGTTAGAGATGCCAGAAACAGACCTCTCTGGACAGTTATTTTGTGCAACAGGGGTCTAGTAACTCTAATGCTGGTCCTAGTGGCATTAAAAGACCAAGAAGGGAAGTAACCCCTGAAGTCCTTATGGAGGGGAATTTCCCTTCCAAACACTAAGCCCTTCCCCTGTCCTCCCTATCTTCCAGATGCCAGCAAGTCTCTTCAATAAAGGTAAGTAAATGTTATTTATTATGTTCTATTTGATTATAATAATAATAATAATATTTATTATGTTATTATTTATTATTATTTCTTGTTATTATGTTTTGTTATTATGTGTTTTGTGTATGTAAAACTATAGTTATTCTCTATAAAATTTATTTTTTGTGAATATTTTTGGGTGTCTGGAACGGATTAATTGTATTTACATTATTTCTTATGGGAAATAATGGTTCAGAAATCGGCCAGTTCGATTTTAGGCCTAGCTCCTGGAACGGATTAAGGCTGATTTTCGGGGTCCCACTGTATTAATAATAATATCTTTATTTACTACAAGTACATGTACATGGTATACAGGCCTAGCTGACATCAATGACATATGTACTATTATATAGAAAGCCGCTTGTTATGCAGAGCATTTCGGGAAAATTAGGTCAGTTTTGTCCCAGGATGCGACCCACACCAGTCGACTAACTGCCAGGTACCCATTTTACTGATGGGTGAACATAGACAACCGGTGTAAAGAAACACGCCCAATGTTTCTACCCTCGCTGGGAATCAAACCCAGACCCTCGCCATATAGAGCGAGAGCTTTAGCCACTCGGCCACGGGGCACCATTTATTACAGAGTGGCTCAGCGAGTGCCTCGATTATCAAAATATTTTCTTTATCTCTCTCATACCATTTTTTTTATCATTACGTATATATTTTTTTCTAGCACCATTTAGTATTGATCCCTATGAGGATGCCCTAACCCAATCCCCCTCATTCACTCCCCTGAGCGAGGTGCCAGCAAATTTTTTTTTTTAATTATACAATAAATATTATTTTTTGTATTACATACAAACTATGGTAATACATACAAAGATAAAAGTATGCAGTAACAGTATAATGGATTTTATGTATGTGTGTCTATTAAATATACAGTGGTACCTCGACTTACGATATTTTTTCATTCCAGAATGCTGTTCAAGTGCCATTACCAAACGAATTTATCTCCTTAAGAAATGTTGTAAAATAGACTAGTCCTTTTAGACCCCAAAATTACACTTACAAAAGCATTTAAAAAAATAAACTTACATAAAAGGGTGAGTTTGGGGACCATCGTAAGTCGAGGTACCACTGTATATATATATATATATACAGTGGACCCCCGAGTTACGTACACCCCGGAAATCGTACAATTATGTAAGTATAATATTGTAAGTGCTTTTGTAAGTGTATTTTTGGGGGTCTGAATGGACTAACCTACTTGACATTTTTTCTTAAGGGAGTAAATTCGTTCGGTAATGGCACTTGAGCAGGCTTCTGGAATTAAGTTTTTACGTTACTCGGGGGTCCACTGTACATGTACGTATATATATATACAGTGGACCCCCGAGTTTCGGTCACCTCGGAAATCGTATCATTATGTAAGTGTAATATTGTAAGTGCTTTTGTAAGTATTTTTGGGGGTCTGAATGTTTATACAGTAATGTACTGCATATTGCAATAACAGAATAGAGGAAATCAGCTCTACTGTACATTATTTTGGTATGCATACTGGTCAGAGCTGATCGTAAGTCCAAGTCGTCGGTAAATGAGTACGTCACTAAGTAAGAAGAGGCTGTATATACAGCCTCTCCTCACACACATTCCCACACCCCCACACACACATACCCACACCCACACCCCCACACCCACATTCCCACACCCACACCCACATTCTCACACCCCCACACACACATTCCCCCACTTCCACACACATTCCCCCACTTCCACACACATTCCCCCACTTCCACACACATTCCCCCACTTCCACACACACATTCCCCACTTCCACACATATTCCCCCACTTCACACACATATTCCCCCACCCCACACATACCCCCACCCCCCCACAAACCCCCACCCCACACATACCCCCACCCCCACACACTACCCCCACCCACCCACACATACCCCACCCCACATATACCCCACCCCACACATACCCCACCCCCACAATACACCCCCCACCCCCCCACACATACCCCCACCCCCACACATACCCCCACCCCCACACATACCCCCACCCCCACACATACCCCCACCCCCACACATACCCCCACCCACATACCCCACCCCCACACATACCCCACCCCACACACACATACCCCCACACACACACATACCCCCACCCCACACACACACATACCCCACCCCACACACACACACATACCCCCACCCACACACACATACCCCTCCCCAAGACACACATACCCCACCCCCACACACACATACCCCCACCCCACACACACACACACATACCCCTACCCCCACACACACATACCCCACCCCCACACACACTACCCCACCCCCACACACACACCCCCACCCCACACACACATACCCCCACACACACACACACATACCCCCACCCCACATACCCCACCCCCACATACCCCCACCCCCACCACATACCCCACCCCCACACACACATACCCCCACCCCCACACACACATACCCCCACCCCCCACACACATACCCCCACCCCCCACACCACATACCCCACCCCCACACACACATACCCCCACCCCACACACACATACCCCACCCCCACACACACATACCCCCACCCCCACACACACATACCCCCACCCCCACACACATCCCCCACACATACCCCCACACATACCCCCCACACATACCCCCACCCCCACACACATACCCCCACCCCACACACATACCCCACACACATACCCCCACCCCCACACACATACCCACACACATACCCCCACACACACACATACCCCCCCCCACACACACATACCCCCACCCCCCACACACACATACCCCCCCCCCACACACACATACCCCCACCCCCACACACACATACCCCCACCCCCACACACATACTCCCACCCCCACACATACCCCCACCCCCACACACATACTCCCACCCCCACACAGATACCCCCACACACATACCCCCACACCCACACACACATACCCCCACCCCACCACTACACACACATACCCCCACCCCACACACACATACCCCCACCCCACACACACATACCCCCACCCCCACACACATACCCCCACCCCACACACAGATACCCCCACACACATACCCCCACCCCCACACACACATACCCCACCCCCACACACACACGTACCCCCACCCCCACACACACATACCCCCACCCCCACACACACATACCCCCACCCCCACACACACATACCCCCACCCCCACACACACATACCCCCACCCCCACACACAATACCCCCACCCCCACACACACATACCCCCACCCCCACACACACATACCCCCACCCCACACACATACCCCACACACACATACCCCCACTACACACACATACCCCCACTACACACACATACCCCCACCCCACACACACACACACACCCACCCCCAACACACATACCCCCACACACACACCCCCACACACACACACACCCACACACACATACCCCCACCCCCACACACATACCCCACCCCCACACACACATACCCCCACCCCCACACACATACCCCCACCCCACACACATACCCCCACACAGCCTCCCAAGGAGCTGCGAATCAACCATTGCAGCTACATGTAGGTGAGTACACATGCACACACAAAATTATAGTGCCATTCCATAGTGCTATCTGCACCATAATGTTTATGGCTTGTCTTATTGTATTCAATTCAATTTAAAATATAAGAAAGAGACATCATGTTTTGAGGGCAATATGTGGTGTGAATATTATGCAGGGAATTCAAGGTGTAGAAGTTAGATAAGATGAAGGAGAACAGGATAATGGAGAGGGTGTATAAATCCAGTGTAGAAGGAAGGACATGAAGACCATCTCTGGAAGGATTCGAGGGGTTGTGTGAAGGAAGTTTTAAGTTGTATG
This sequence comes from Cherax destructor, assembly GCA_009830355.1. Classification (NCBI taxonomy): domain Eukaryota; kingdom Metazoa; phylum Arthropoda; class Malacostraca; order Decapoda; family Parastacidae; genus Cherax; species Cherax destructor. The sequence continues at coordinate 52,560 of WNWK01007738.1, forward strand.
GCCTTGAGTATATAGCAGGTGTGTGGGGTCATCTCTGATCGGAATGGAAACCATTAGTTGGAGTCCTGGAGGTAGGAAGTAGTGCCTGGATTATAAAGGAGGGGTAGGCATGTTGCAGTTCAGATGGTCATTTGAAACATGTTGGCACACTTTTGGCAAAACATTTATTGAAATGTTTACATTTTTGGGTTACCCTCATTTGATGGGAGACAGCTGGGTGTAGTAAAAAAAAAACTCATATTTCATCTGAAATTATGGTGCCATTTCTTTGTGCCATCTGTGCTGAGGATATACAGGTGTGTACAGTACTACATGTCCTTTATGAACATTTATATACACTTGAGTATGCTGAAGAATATACAGATAATTCCACGTGTCCCTGGTTTTATGCAGTAGATGTGTTGTAGACCCATGGCAGCTGCACTAAGCTCATCAAGCCATTACCAATATCTTTGATATATTGTATAAACTGTATTGATCTCATTTGGCTGTATTGTGCATTTTGTGCACATGTGGAATTACTGACAAAAATGTGACATAGCAAAAATGTAAATTTGCATAAGGTGAACATTCACAAAGCAAAGGAAATCTGTAATTAGATCTATTCATTTAACATAAACATATGACATATGCATATAGTGAGTGCCAGCTAGCTGTAACATTCCTGATTTCTTTGTTAGATTTCTGTTAATGGAAAGTGTATATTTTACTATTACAGCAAATGTTTTGAAATTTGTATTATTGTAAAACATCATTGTTTATCACTATTGCTGTGTTATCTTTACATAATATTAAGGGAATTGCATAGATAGAATGTGGCATGAACATCTATCAGCTGCTGTCTGATGTGCTTTTTGGGAACAGTGCTGTATCTGTTGTGCAAATCTGCACCTTTAAAAATCTCGATCTGTTACTTATCATGTGAATCGCAAGATTTTTATACACAAATCTAGTGTTATTCTCTAAAGCTACTCTTACACTGTGCTAAAAATAAATTTTGTGGCTTTAATAGATACTATATTTATATTTGTGACTTGTACAAAGTACAATATTACACTCGTAAACCTGTCTAGCTGCTTTGTGCAGTGAACTGCATATCTACAGTGTTCTAACTTAAAATGTCTGCCTAACAAAAAATTGAATTGTATTAATGTTGGTAGAATTACCAGCAATACGTTAGGTAAAAGGACACAAGTGCAACTATTGTGGCATTTTGTTGTGGCAATGTTTCACTCCCCAGGAGCCAAGAGTGAAACGTTGCCACAATAAAATGTTGCTTTACATATTTGCACTTGTGTCCTTTTAATTGATAAAAAATTTAATTCATTATGTTGAGGTATAAACAAATTCATTACTTTAGCAAAAAAAAAAAAAAAAAACTTTTCGAGACCTTTTGTGCAAGTCGATTTGTCTGTATCCATACAGCTTGAATGTTGTCATTCAATATTCGTACTTTCATTTCCTTTCTTAACCCTTAAACTGTCCAAACGTAGATATACGTTCACGTGCGTAGCTGACCGAATATTTTGAGAAAAAAATAAATTGTTCTTTTTCTTTAAAATGAAGAGTGCATTTTGTTTGTCATTCCCACATGTTGTAATACTGCACACAATGAGTGCACAGACCCATTCTCTAATCTCTAGGCAACTCAGGCTTATCGTGGCAAGGTTAAAAGCATTTGAAAAAAAACGTAGATCTACGTTCGGGGCAGTACGCACGCGAACGTATATCTACGTTTGGACAGTTTAAGGGTTAAAGAAGGAACACAAGTCTGAGAAAGCAACCCTGTCAATATTAGACCTAATGTTTACTAGAAAGAAGAAAGTCTCAACTTGCACTACCTCAGTTCACTTGGAAAGGATGATGTTGCTAAATATATTGCTAATTACAACCTTCAGTAAGAAAATATGACACAAACAGTTACATTAAGAAAGGAAAATAGTTGATTGAAGACAGTATTTCAGATAAAGTTGAATATTGCAAGGAACAGTTTTAGACAAACTATGTAAAGAGTACTGAAGGATATGGTACATCGAGATGTCAGACATCAATTAAGAGGCAGGAAAAAGACTAAAACAAATAAAATACCTGTAAACATTGCCAGCCTGTTATTAAATGTACAGCCTCTTCTCACTTAACGAAAGAGTTCCGTTCCTAAGACCATGTCAGTAAACGATATTGTTTTAATGTCACCTTTGCACCATTTATAACATTTCTGGTATATTTTTAAATGTTTATACAGTAGAGTATTGTATATTGTAATAAAGAGAATAGAGGAAATCAGCTCTAATATACATTATTTAGGTATGCATATTGGTCAGAGAGCCTGTTGTAAGTCCGAATCATCGGTAAACGAGTACCTCACTGAGTGAGAAGAGGCGTTACTCTTTTTATATATTAAAGTAAATGTGCAAAACCAGGAATTAAAAGAAATTACACAAGAGAGGAGAGAGTGTATCTTGGAAGTGTGTGCCTCACTGCCACCATAAGTGAGAGACATGATGATGCGAGTTGGCTGTGAACACAGCTGATTATCCAAGGCCAGGAAGGAAGGTAGACCCAATAAAGGTGCATGCCTGTAGAAAACAACTTCTTGTGTAAAGTCTGGGCCTCCCATGATGACAGACTGTGAGCCTCAAATGGAGGTGGTAGAGAGACCTAAAGCCATGATGCTATCGCTTCAGGAAGTAGGTGGGGGAATAATAGAATGAGGTAGATGCTGGCTACTCGTGTGATGTCACTGTTGAATGCCTTGTCAAAACTTCTTTTCTCTTCTCTAACAAGACCCTCACAGCCTCAGTGAGCAATCTGGAGTACTGACAATCACCTAAGAGGAAAGCATCAGCAATCCACACACTGTAGCTGAATGTCAAAATGATTTGTAAGTATCATAACTCCCACAATCCTGAAGATTGTATTTGTACAATTCACATGAATCATGGTAGTCTTTTCGCTAAAGCACCTGCAGGAATATTCATGAGCTAAGGTCCCAGGATCAGCTGATTTCAAAACAGACAGCCATTTCAAAGCAGGCAAGACAATAAAGTTAATGGCAAAGTCTCTATTTGTCCAAGAATATTGCTATAGGTTATTGGGAAATAAGATGATGCAAAGTAATCCATGGTGAAAGAAGATCAGATCTGTTTGTGAAATGGTATGTAGGTTATTTCAGGTTGCTCTGTGCTGCAACCGACTCTGACAGGCATATGGGTACAACAATAAGGTCAGCTTACACAGCACTTAAGAATCTGAGTGCACATGAGTATTAACCCTTTGAGGGTTGGTCACGTACTTGTACGTCATTGCAGCCAGGGTCGGTCACATACTTGTACGCATAAATTCTAGCTCCTTCAAATCTGGTGGAAGAAAGCTGGCAGGCCTACATATGAAAGAATGGGTCTGCGTGGTCATTGTGCACAGTATAAAAAAAATCTTGAAGCACGCAGTGCATAATGACAAAAAACTCCAACTGTGTTTTTGGTTTAAAACTCTAGTGTATTTTCGTATGATATTTATGGTTGTATTCTCGTTTTCTTGGTCTCATTTGATAGAATGGAAGATATATTACAGAAATAGCGATGAATTTGATTGGTTTCACAATGACAAATACAGTGGTACCTCGAGTTACGATATTTTTTCGTTCGAGAATGCTGTTCAAGTGCCATTACCAAACGAATTTATCCCCATAAGGAATAATGTAAAATAGACTAGTCCTTTTACACCCCCAAAAATATATATACAAAAGCATTTAAAAAAATAAACTTACATAAAAGGGCGATTTTGGGGACCATCGTAACTCGAGGTACCACTGTACCTTGAAATTGAGCTCAAAGTAGCGAAAATGTTAGAGTTTTCCCGATGTTCAAGAGTAAACAAATCATGCCACGCATCCAATACACGTCAACTGGTGAGTCTAATATTCTTTCACAAGTGCGCTGATATTATTTATATCGTTTTTACAATGATGCAGTAGTATACAAAACAGTAAATCTTCTATTTTTTGTGAGAATAAAAATTCAAATGTAAGAGGGGCCTGGATACGTGACTAATGAAGAGATAAAATGATATATTTTAGTGCCAGGAATGTCTGTCTTGTTTATTCTGGACCCAATTTTGAATTTGGCATTTTTTGAAATTTGTGTGAAATTGGCCAAATTGCCAATTTCTGACCACTTTACTGGGGAGTTTAAATTGGTAAATGGGCGGTTTCTGGTACTCAAGCGATAGAACAAATGGAGTTCTAGCGAAATAGCTATGATTTTAGTCGACTGGAACATTGCAATTGGCCGAAAATAGGACTCAAAGTGGGCGAAATCGCCGATGCGTAAATATCGTTGAGACCGTTAACTTTGCGAGACCATAATTCCTTTGGTTTTCCATCAAATTTCATACTTTTGGTGTCATTATGATCAGAAGAAGATTCTCTTATCATTTCATAAGAAAAAATAATTTTTTTTTTTCGAAAATGTTTCAACCCTGAGAACAAGTTTGGGAGAGGGCCTCTCGACCCTCAAAGAGTTAAGAGTTCCTACTAGGCATGGAGAGGTGAGCATTTGGTATAGTAAACATGTCTTGTGTTTCCAAGAATTAACCAGTGTGTTTTCTCGTTAGTGTACCCTTAGAGAGAATTATGAGATCACATTCACACTGATATACAGTACTGTACCCTAATGCTTTCACTAGTTAAACTCAGGCATAGACAAATGAAACATCTTTATAATACAGAGCTAAAGTTGGTAAAAAGTATAAAAGCCTTGATTCTTCCAGACAAATAGAATTTTTTGTCATAGGTCTTGAAATCTTTGAATGTAAAGGTACTTTTTTTATTTATGTCACCCATGGCATTTCCTGTGGATGCCACAAGTGCTGTCTACTGTTTTCTTTGTGTTCTATGCAAGACAAACTGACAAGACACCAAATTTTTTGAACACCCCAAGTTTCTAGTGCTATGTTCTCACATGAAAATCTTTAAAGGCCATTCAATGATCTGAAGAAAAGCAGAATAGGAAAGGTTGGAGGGAGGTGGTAAAGGAGGTTTTATGTGCAAGGGGCTTGGACTTCCAGCAAGCGTGCATGAGCATGTTAGATACGAGCAAATGGAGACGGATGGTTTTTGGGACTTGACGTGCTGTTGGAGTGTGAGCAAGGTAACATTTATGAAGGGATTCAGGGAAACCGGCAGGCCGGACTTGAGTCCTGGAGATGGGAAGTACAGTGCCGGCACTCTGAAGGAGGGGTGTTAATGTTTCAGTTTTATAACTGTAGTGTAAGCATGCCTTTGGCAAGACAATGATGGAGTGAATAATGAAAGTTTTTCTTTTTCGGGCCACCCTACCTTGGTGGGAAACGGCCAATGTGTCAATAAAAAATAAAATAAAGAAAAACAGAATATTATGAGTATGTAAATATTTAATAATTTTACATTCTACAAATAACCCATACATAGAAGACTGAAACTTAAAATAATTCTTTTATCACATACAAGGTTCTTGAATCATCGTTTACTAGGCATGAGGGGAAAAACCAATGAAAAATTAAAGCAAATTTTTATACAAACTCTATACTGTTTTCCCATTATTGTGAACATTGTAGGTTATAAAACGATATGTTTTCTCAGGACAGCAGGGAATGAATTCATTGTGTTGGTGCCAGTGTTGCAACTTAACTTGTTCCTCCTTGGTTTGGTGAAGTTAATTATGTTGAGGGAGGTATTGTATAGGTGTATGCGGGTTTAGTGCATGCTTTTTTTTTTAATGTAATATTAAAAAGAGGTATAATGCATACATTGGGCAACAATTTCAATGTCATTATGACTGTGGTGTATGAGTCACATACTCAGGTGTGATTATATATTTGTCTCGTTTTTTTATTTGGTTACTCCTTGTTGAAATATAATAGGCTGTACTTTGTGTTTGTATGGTAGTTCCTACATCTCTCATCATGTATAGACCACTTATAGCATGAATGATCATTGTTTCAACTTGCTACTTGCTTGATGAAGTATATTATGTGGCTTTTATTGACCCTTTATAGATATTTTCAGAACTCCAGATTTTTTTATTTTATCTTTGTTGTGTTCTTTAGACAAGGTTCTGTCACATATGGTGTTTGGTTATATCTATTTGTATACTACTGCTGGAATTGTGTGAAATCTTCAATTCGTTATTCTTTTATATATGCTCCCATTTTTGTATTACATGACAATGTGCATGAATTTCTTTAGCTTCACCTGTACCCAGTGTACACAAACTTGAGAATAAAAATATGTTTTTATGCCATGTAGTACTTTTCCAAAAACTACTTACCAGTCATGCTTAAAAGTTACAAATACTTTTGTCTTTGTTGATGTAAAATACTAACAGCCCATTTAGCCATGAAGCATCTTAGTAATTTGCCTTCTATAATATGCAGTGTTTTTGTGGTGATTCCTCACTCCTTCTCTCCTTCCATATATTTCTTCCCCTCCCTCCTCTCCTGTGCTTTTCTCTTCCCCTTCTTTCCCCTACAATCAAAGACAGCAATTTGTGATTTCCCTCTTGTTTCATACACCGTCTGCTAACAGTGTCACTGTGATAATTTTTACATAGGACAAACCGGAAAGCTTCCTGAAACCAAGTTAAACATGTTTTAACTTAATAAGAAGTCCAATACTTTGTTTATCCATCTTAGGTATGAAGACCATTGTGTAGACTGGATTAATATCCAAAAAATCTTAACAAGATTTTTTGGATATTAATATACATATATATTTTTAATTTAAGTCCTGGTGTTTAATAGCTGGACAGTTTTCCAGACAATCCTTAATATATTTCATGGTCTAAAGAGAGAACTGAATGTATTCTTAGTGAAAACATTAACCTGTCATTGCTTTATAGACTTTATGTAGATAGATTTTAATTTACCTTGTTGATGTATGAGTTTCCCTTGTACAGTAATAAGTTTTCTCATTTTACTGTTAATATGCAAGGTTGACTATTGGCTTATGACTTTGAAATTTTTATAAGTTATAGAAGCTGGTGAAGCAGATTTAAGCATGTAGAAGGAAGTGTAAGTGAATTAAACAAAGAGCAAAGTGATGAAAGAATACAAATCTGTAGAACTTAAGATTATTGGGCAAATTGAAAGGCAGGAGTATGGAGTCAGGCAGTGAATGTACTTAGATGTTTTGTACTGGATGTGTTGGCAGATGGTTCTCTCAAACATGAGGTGAATCTCGGATTAGATAAGGACAAGAAGGTAGCAAGTGTGTTTAATTCAAAAATTGTAAAAAAAAAAATAAAAAGTCAGTAGATATAGAAGGAAAAAAATGTAGTATCAGATTACAGTGATGGCAATGGTTTTGTATGGATATAAAGCATGGTGGTCCTTGAATGTTGCAGCAGTGAGGTTGGTAGTAAGGAAATTGTCTTGTTCAAGATTAATGCAAGATGTGAATTTTATTCAGTTAATAAAGACAACATTGACGTAAAAATTTGTGTAGGTGCATAACAAATTTGGCTTCAGATTTGGGTTAATTTTGTATTTCAAAAGACCATATCTGTAATATATCACCCTAATCTGGCTTATATTAACATTCATAAGAGATAATGATCAGCATAAAACAAAAATGATATGGGCATAAGAAATTCATTAAGCTGGAAGAGGCATTGGATAATTACATAAATCTATTTGTTAATTAAGATCTGAAAATACATAAGCCTATGAATTTGTTAGGACAGTGATATGAAAGGTGTAGTTTAAAGGAAGATGGAATGGATTGTAAAGTTGATATTGCCATGGATAGTAGATAGTGTAGGGGACATCCACAAAATTATTAGAAAGAAGTTTTGAGCTTCCAACTGACATGTTAGATGGACGTGGAGGAAATTGTTTTTTTTTGCAACTTGATGTGCTCTTGGTATGCGAGTATGGCAGCATCAATATCAGCTGGCCAGATTTAAATGTTTTGGGGGTGGGTAGTAAGGTGCCTGCACTTAGAAAGGATGTATGTAATTTCACAGTGTATCTTGAATGTAAGACTTAAGGAATGCAAACATGTGAAGTACTACTCACACCTATTCAAGTGTCTGGGCTGAATTTGTTGCTTAGAGCAATTTGAACAAGAACAATCTCTTAATGAAAAAACTGAAAGTCATTGAGCTTATAAGTATAAAACTGCTGACTGGTATGTGAAGAATGTGAAAAAAAATGCCATTCAGAGATGAGCCTTTATTTCATACATTTAACTCAGCAAGCTTTAAAAAAAAATTAAATAGAGGCTCATCTTTAAATGGTCATTTTTTTTTTCTTTCAAATCATGTTAACATAAGCAAAGTAAGGAAATAATTTTATTAATATCTTAAGCATATTATTTGTACTCTTTGAAAAAACTGATACAGTACAGTGGACCCCCGAGTAACGTAAAAACTTCATTCCAGAAGCCTTCTCAGGTGCCATTACCGAACGAATTTACTCCCTTAAGGAATAATGTCACGTAGGTTAGTCTATTTCAGACTCCCAAAAATACACTTCCACAAACACTTACAATATTATACTTACATAATTGTACGATTTCCGGGGTGTTCGTTACTCGGGGGTCCACTGTATTTGAGAAACCCTCGTCCACTTGATCTCTCGGCCTTTTGTGAAATTTATGAACAATCAATTTGTGTATACAGTACCTTGAGTGAGCTGAGCAGTCTTTCCACCCATGTGAATTCATTCTTCATTTTGTAGTCTCTTTGAGAGTAAACCAAGAAACTATTAGGAATTTGCTAATTCTGAGATAAATAAGGCTTACTTGTTGATCTTAATGTGTGGGACTGACACTAAAGAATACTGTTATTCCTATCAGTACTAAATGACTAATTTTTATGCTGTTTCTTCACTTAGCCTTATGTTTTGTACTACACTTTTTGTCTCCTGTGTATGACCTGGGTCACTTATTGACTATGTGAAATGAAATTAAACTGCCATTAAGTAGACCTTTTTTGTTGTACAAGAGAGTGACCAACAAACTTTACAGCCAGTTTAGACAGAAGTGGCACTCTTCTGTTGTTTACACTTGATTGCATACATGCTTTGTGAATAGGAAGTGTATACCTCGAATGTATGATTGACTTCAACATTGGAATAATGAATGCGATGAATGGAAGTGTTTCACATGTAGTTTGGAGAGATGGATGCTGCAGAATTAAGGGCTTATATTTTGGTGGCCATCACCCAGTCGCAGGCATTGTGAAAAAGATACAAAAATGATCCATGTTAAACTCATTCATTTTGAATTGCTAATTGTAGCTTGTGCATTTGGAGAGAGATTGGCATAAGTATTGCTGCTTTAATTTAGGCTCTAATTAGCCCACTGTATTGTCAATAATACATGTCATTAGTCTTGTCAGTTACACCTGTCATTGCCATCAGTCTTGTCAGTTATGCCTGCCATTGCCATCAGTCATGTCAGTTATGCCTGTCATTGCCATCAATCGTGCCATTTATGCCTGTCATTGCCATCAGTCTTGTCAGTTATGCCTGTCATTGCCATCAGTCTTGTCAGTTACATTTGTCATTACTCTTGTCAGTTACACCTGTCAGTTACACCTGTTATTGGCATCAGTCTTATCAGTTACACCTGTCATTGCCATCAGTCTTGTCAGTTATGCCTGTCATTGCCATCAGTCTTGTCAGTTACGCCTGTCATTGCCATCAGTCTTGTCAGTTACATTTGTCATTACTCTTGTCAGTTACACCTGTCATTGCCATCAGTCTTATCAATTACACCTGTCATTGCCATTAGTCTTGTCAGTTACACCTGTCATTGCCAATTAGTCTTGTCAGTTATGCCTGTCATTGTCATTAGTCTTGTCAGTTACATGTCATTGTCATTAATCTTGTCAGTTACACCTGTCATTAGTTGCTAAAATTGTTGTGTGTAGTACATGCAATCACTTGTCCAGCAGTCACATGTGATACAGTGGCAAACTTCCAAATGGAGACTACCATCAATGTCAAACACAGGGTATTTTTTACAACCTAAGATGCCAGGAAAAATGCCATTGGACATCATTCAACTCAATATTGTGTACATAAATAATTACCTTACACAAAATCTCCTTTGTACAATAGTCAGTTTTATATGAAATATATATACTGTACAATATAATATGAAAATTAATGGAGCCTTAGTTTAATCTGCTTGAGTCACTCTTGAAAGTGTGTATGTGTGTACGTATACATCTGTATAAGAGAGCTTGTGTATGCATGTGGAAGTTAGAGCAGCAGTCTTGCTGTGTCCCGGAAAAGGATTTCCAGCATAAATTGTGATTAATAAACTTTTTTAATACATATGATATTTTTTTACACCTATTACATTATAGAAAAACTGTTTTTTGAAAAGTACGAGTTAGTACACTCTATCATTCATGCTACAACTACAGTTAAGTCACCTTGTATTAAGTTGCACCAACAATTAGTTTTTAATAGGCTAGTTTAGTTGCATAGAAAGTTAGTAATGCAATTACCACCTGTTGGTAGGTCCTTGACATTTGGTTGGTTGGGAAGGAGCAGGGGATTTTGGCCTTCACTGTCATGACTACTAGGTGGGCTTCACCTCCCTCAGGATGGCTGTTACATGTCGGGGCCAAACTAAATATGTACTGCCCTGTGTGTGTGTGTGTGTGCACATGCATGTGCTGTGAATGCGACCTCTAAATTCCTTGGTATCTCTTGCCTGGAAGTTAAGTAGACCATTAATCTGCAGGTGGCAACACACCTGTAGACTGCTAGTACAGTGGAACCTCGGTACTCGAACAGCTCCATACTCGAATAATTTGGTATTTGAATGCTTTGTTCAAAATTTGTATAAATAAGTCACCATGGGGCCTAAGAGGGTTAGTGATGACAACCAGCCAAAAAGAAAATTAGTTGGTAAAAATTTGTTCTGTACTCGAACAGATCGGCACTCGAACAGCCTTCTGGAACCAATTAATTTCGAGTGCCAAGGTTCCACTGTATATTGCCACACCTGCTGTTTGCAGTCTAATTCAGTGCCCCAATCCTCCCTTCCCTATCCCATCTTCCCCATTCCCCCTTTTTTCCCTTTCCTCCCCCCTCCCTTTTCCCCATCACATTTGTAGTCTCTGGGGCCCTTCCTCTGGCATTCTGGTTTTTAGGTAGGGGGAAGTGTGCTGAGGTTCATCCCACTCCATGAGGTTCCTCGGGTGTGGTGTAGTTTGCCATGGAATCTGGATTATCTGGAGGCGCCCTGCTCCCTTCCCGGATTTAAGAGAGGTGGGCGTGGGCAGGATGTTCTGCAGGTGACGGGTGTATCTCCAGAGGCTGCCTGTCAGTTCTGGGAGGTGGCAGCGGGTTTCTGACCTCCCTCTATTTTATCTGCCGAGGTGGCTCGGTAGATGTGAGGTTGCTATCCTGGAGCACAGGTTTACTGGTGTGATGGGTAGGGTATGGCACAGGTTCCATGCTGCATTTGCATGCCCTTTCATGCCTTCTAATGACTGTCCCTCCGCTGTCCCTTTTTTTTCCTTTCCTTTTTTTTTTCTTTAAAATAATAATAAGAAATATGATCATCATGGAGTCTTCATTCTGTGATAACCCTCCTCCTCCCAGGCCTCTTTTTGTTACCGCATCCTGTTCTGACCTGGCTTCATTATTGGACCATTCTCCAAACTTTACCCATACCCCTGTACCTTCTGCTGGTGACGTATCGTCACCTGCTCCAGATGCCAAGGCTCCGCCTGTTTCTTCTAGCACCTCTTGCACACCTTTATGCATTCGGTTTTCGGATCACCCACCTACCTCAGTTCGGGCCGCCCGCGAAACTATGCCTAAACGTTTGTTATTGTAGTTTAAGGCTTACTGAATGCAAGTGTAGTGTTGACATTGGTAACATGGGTAGAATTGAGATGGCCGTTGACTAGTTTGGAGTTTTATTGTTCGTACACGGGCTGAGAGCATGAGGGGACTGAAAACCAGAACCCTTGCGGGAGCACTTGATCCTAGAAGGTCTGCTGAGTGAGTGAGAGAGAAACATGGCAGCGCAGGCTGACATGGGTAGGCCTACATAGGGCAGCACTGGAGTGCCGCGAAATATGAAAGGAACTGAGTATAGGCTGTCTACACGTTCTAGACCATTTGCTGACGACAGTTCTTTGATGTCTGCTCATTCCACCCAGAAACAACCTTCGTGATACCCACTTCCTTTATGCAACATGTTTACAAGTACAGCGTCTCCTCATTTAAAGACGGAGTCCCGTTCATAAGACCGCATCAGTAAACGAATTCGTCGCTAAGTGAGGAGCATACTATATTGGTAGTGGGTTTGTGTCAACCATCTTTGATATTGTTTTAATTAATGTCAACTTTGCACCATTTATAACATTTCTGGTACATTTTTAAATGTGTACCTGCATGCCAGCACAGTGTGTAAGTATATTTAGGTGCAGGTACACATAAGTATAATTATCAAAGTATACAGTGGTACTCCGGATTTCGTACAGCTCCCAACTCAAACAGTTATGTAAGTGTATTTTTGTAAGTGCTTTTGTAAGTGTATTTTTGGGGGTCTGAAACGGACTAATCTAATTTACATTCGTCCTTATGGGAACAGATTCGTTAGGTAACAGCACTCAAACAGCCTTCTGGAACGAATTATTGATGAAATCCGGGGTACCACCGTACATATAAAATATACAATAACTTTAAAACACTTGAAATTTTGAAAGTTTCCAGACATAATAAAGATGTGCTCACGGAGAATGTAAACAAACCGTGTGGGGCACGCCGTATTAGAAAGACAGGGAAAGCCGCATAGCAAGTTTTGGTCATAATTTGAAATGTACGTATTAGCAGAACGCCATAAGGCAAAACAATGTAAAGCAGGGCCCAACCGTACAGCATTACTGTATATTGTAATAAACAGAATAGAGGAAATCAGCTCTAATATACATTTAGGTATGCATACTGGTCAGAGAGCCCATCATAAGTCCAAGTACAGTGGTACCTCGAGTTACGATATTTTTTCGTTCGAGAATGCTGTTCAAGTGCCATTACCAAACGAATTTATCCCCATAAGGAATAATGTAAAATAGACTAGTCCTTTTACACCCCCAAAAATATACCTACAAAAGCATTTAAAAAAATAAACTTACATAAAAGGGCGATTTTGGGGACCATCGTAACTCGAGGTACCACTGTAGTTGGTAAACGAATACGTCCCTAAGTGAGGAGAGACTGTATGCAGTGGATTACATTCTTTTCCCTACAACCAATATCTCCAACTGATTATCTTTCAGACCATAGTATGTATTCAAATTCTTTATTTCATGTAATACAAGGTGGGGGGTACTTACAGTTATACATTAAAGTTGATATTACAAGATGGCCAATAATATGCCTAGGTATGCCTAGGCTTTTCAGGCAGTCTTATGATAGGTCTTACTCAATAGCTACACAATGATTATACAGATAGTAAGGTTAGGTAATTGTAGTGATTAATTAGGTTTACAAAATTTAGGTACTGGAATTTAAACATTGAGAATTTAACAATTAGTATAAGAAGTTAGCAATTAGTTTTTATATTAATGATAAAGGTGATGTATTGGAGTGTCTTAGGCAAACTTATGACTAGCTTAAGTATTATGAAGCAATAGTTGCATTAGAATTTTGGTTAGAACTGTGCAAATTAAGGGGAATCACAGATATCAATAAGTGTATTTTGCTGTGGTTAGTACTGTGCAAATTAAGGGGAATCACAGATATCAATACAGTGGACCCCCGGTGTTTGTCCTGCTCAAAACAGGCCCTTTTATGTAAGTTTATTTTTTTAAATGCTTTTATAAGTGTAGTTTTGGGGGTCTAAAAAGACTAGTCTATGTTACATTATTTCTTAAGGGAATAAATTCGGTTGGTAATGGCACTTGAACAGTATTCTGTTACGAAAAATGGACGAACACCGGGGGTCCACTGTAAGTGTATTTTGCTGTGGATATGTGCAAGATAAAGTAGTTTTCATGTGGTTAGCTACCGGTTGGGTGCGTAAGTGAGATAAGATGTTTTTTAACGGTGCTTTTGAAAATGGAGGTTGTGTCTGCAGTTCTAGAGTTTTCAGGCAGGGAGTTCCAGATTTTAGGCCCTTTTATGCGCATTGAATTTTTGTATAGATTTAGTCGGACACGGGGAATGTCAAAGAGATGTTTATGTCTGGTATTATGTCTATGGGTCCTGTCACAACTGTCAAGAAAGTGTTTTAGCTCAGGGTTAAAGTTGGAATTAATGGTTCTATAAATGTAGATAGCAGAGTAGTAAGTATGGATGTTCTGAACAGTGAGTAGGTTTAGGTCTTTGAAGAGTGGGGGGGTGTGCTGCCTAGCGTTGGATTGCGTGATAATTCTTACTGCGGCTTTTTGTTGGGTTATTATTGGCTTTAGGTGGGTAATTGCTGTTGATCCCCATGCACAAATGGCATATGTGAGGTAGGGATAGATGAGTGAGTAGTATAGTGTGAGTAGGGCTGATTGTAGTACATAATACCGTATCTTAGAGAGGATCCCCACAGTTTTGGACACTTTCTTTGTTATGTGTTGGATATGGGTGCTGAATTTCAGGCTGCTGTCAAGGTGAAGGCCCAGGAACTTGCCCTCGTTATGTCTAGCAATAGGTGTAGAGTTGATCTTAATATTTAATTGTGGATCATTCTTACTGCGGCTTTTTGTTGGGTTATTATTGGCTTTAGGTGGGTAATTGCTGTTGATCCCCATGCACAAATGGCATATGTGAGGTAGGGATAGATGAGTGAGTAGTATAGTGTGAGTAGGGCTGATTGTGGTACATAATACCGTATCTTAGAGAGGATCCCCACAGTTTTTGACACTTTTGTTATGTGTTGGATATGGGTGCTGAATTTCAGGCTGCTGTCAAGGTGAAGGCCCAGGAACTTGCCCTCGTTATGTCTAGCAATAGGTGTAGAGTTGATCTTAATATTTAATTGTGGATCATCTGTTCTGTTGCCAAACATAATATAGAAGGTCTTATCAGTGTTGAGTGTAAGTTTATTGGCTGTCATCCATGTTGATATTTTTATTAATTCCTCGTTAACAATGGTATTAAGCGTGGCAAGGTTTGTGTGGGAGATGACATAAGTTGTGTCGTCAGCAAAGAGTATTGGTTTCAGGTGTTGTGATACATTGGGAAGATCATTGATGTATAAGAGGAAGAGCAGGGGACCAAGGACACTTCCCTGCAGTACTCCGGTGTCTAGTGGTAGTGTCGTGGAGGATGTGTCTTTAATAGTGACATACTGGTACCTATTAGTGAGGTAGGATTTGAGGTATGCTAGTGCATGACTTCTTATTCCATAGTGGTCAAGTTTGTGGAGTAGGATGCCGTGGTTTACTGTGTCAAAAGCTTTCCTTAGGTCAATAAAAAGTCCTAGTGGATATTCCTTATTTTCAAGTGCTGTGTAAAGCAGGTCTATCATTTTTACTATTGCATCGTTAATGCTTTTATTTTTCCTGAAGCCAAATTGCTATGGGTTGAGTATGCTTTGTGTCGTTATAAACGAGTATAATCTCTTGTGCACAAGTTTCTCGAATATTTTGGATAGCAATGGTAGATTTGATATAGGCCTATAGTTATTTACGTCTGTAGGGTCACCACCTTTGTGTATTGGTGTAACCCTTGCTGTTTTGAGTAGTGTTGGGAAAGTGCTAGTTTCTAATGATTTGTTAAAAAGTAAAGAAATAGGATATGAAAGGACATGAGCAGCTCGTTTGTATATTAAGGGTGGAACTTGAGACAGATGTCCTGATTTATTTTTAAGTGACTTGATTATCATGGAGACTTCAGTGGGTTCTGTAGGTGCAAGATATAAGGAGGATGGGAAATTCCCATCTAGGTAATCACTTGCTCGGGCATTGGTATCTGGGATTTTACTGGCAAGATTTGATCCTATAGTTGAGAAGAAGTCATTTATCTTGTTTACTGTATCAATAGGCTGTAGTGGTGTTTTGTTTGGTTTAGTTAGGACAATATCCCTATTTTTTTTTAGTTTGTGGGTGCCCATAATCTGTGAGAGTGTTTTCCAGGTCTTTTTTATATCTCCTCTTGTTTCAGTGAATCTGCTGGAGTAGTACAATTGTTTGGCTTTTTTTATTAGTTTGGTGAGAACTGATGAATAGTGTTTAACAAACTCCTTATGTATGAATTCCCGTCTATATTGCTTCTCATATTGATGTTTCTTGTTAATGGATTTTAGTAAGCTGTTAGTTAGCCATGGGCAGCCTAACCGTTTATTCGTAATCTGTTTCATTTTTATAGGACAATATTTGTTGTATAATCTATGTAATTTATTAAGAAAGGTGTCTGTCCATTCATCGATACCCTTGGCATTTGGGAATTCTATAGCCCAGTCAACTGTGTCTAGCTCTGTTGTGAAGTTATTTATTGAAGCTTGGTCATGGAGTCGTAAAGAAACTTTGGTGCGGTTTACTAATGTTTGTTAAGAGGAAGGTGGGGTAGTGGTCTGTGGTGCTGTCTGTTATTATCCCCGATTTAAGGGGGGCTAGGATATTGGTCCATATATGGTCGATTATGGTTGCACTCGTATCAGTAAGCCTAGTTGGTTTGGTTATTGTTGGTATGAGAAGTGTGTTGTTCATATTGTTGATGAAATCGGTTACTGGCTGGTCATCTGGTAGGCCAAGGTTGATGTTGAAGTCTCCAGCTAAGATAAGGTGGTGTTTGTTCAATTGGTTGTTTGTTATTAGCGTTTTTAGTTGATCGCTAAAATTTGGGATGTTTGTATGAGGCATTGGTAAAGCTCTTTTACGACACATTGGCTAAAATATATCCTTTCATGCTCTTTGAAGCGGTGTGTGAATCGTTACAGCTCAGAATGCAGAACAAGCTCATGATCTTTCCCATCTTACTTCTATTAATAACATTCCTATCACAGTTTACAAGCACTCTACTCTCAATTCTTGCAGTAGTACGGTGGTTTTACCGTGTACCATTGTACAGTGTGATTTTCTGTTTTGCGGTGATGATATTTTGGAGCAATTAGCCCTTCAGGACCTTCCAATTCTCAAAGTGAATACATATGTCCAGCCTGCTCGTGGGCAGAGGCACTTTCCCAGTAATATTGCCCACTTAACCTTTGACTGCTGCGAACTCCCGTCCTCTTTTTATATCACGGACCATCGCCTAGAGGTCCGTAAAGTGGTCCCTACTCCCCAACAGTGTCAAAATTGCTGGCACTTATGACACCCTGCTAAATACTGCAGATCTGCAGTGGAGTGCCCGGTCTGCGGTGCAGCGGATCATGCTGATACATCTCGCAGTCTTTCCCCCACTTGTCTCAGTTGCAATGAACCTCATCCTTTTTCCCGCCGATGTCAGGTCTATCTTAATGAACGAGAAATCCGTTGTCTTAAGGAGAGCGAAGGCTTTACTTATGCTATGGCTGTCTCTCGGCTCTGCCATCAGGGGAATCTTTCTCGTGTTCCTTATTCTCGAGTAGCTAGGAGACCTCCAACCTTGGTGGTCCCCCCGCCTACCAACTCCTCCGGTGTTGTGTCTTCTGGGGTCACCCCCATCTAATTCTTTCACAGTTTTATCCTCTGAAACCCCCACCTCCTTACCTATTCCTACCTCTACTTCTCGCCCACTAGTTTCTCAGTCTGCAAGGCCTCGCATGCCTGCATCTTTTTCGCGCCTATCAAATGTGAAGTTGAACCTGCCTCATAAGCCCAAGTCTCTTCGCACTCCTCCAGTGCTTGCAATTCCCCAACAGTTTTCCATTTTGGCCTTGGTGCCTAGTTCTCACCCCTTTTCTAACTCTCACACGAAGGTGGAGGTTCACCCCCCTCATGTGGTCCCCTCTTCTGTTCCCCCCCAGACTTATTATCCAGTCACCTTCCAGCCTCCTTCCTCTCCTGTTCCACCACAGGACTCTTCTATCCCCACCAGCGCACTCTCCAGGTTCATACTCCCCTCCCTTCTCAGACTTCTTTGGTTCCCTCCATGTCTCCCCGATCTCTACTTGCTCTACCTCACCTGTCTCTGAAGTCATGGTATCGGCATCTTTCTTGTCCGCTGAGATACTTGACACTATCTCTGACTATATTGCACGAAACCCTCGATGGACACTGGCACACCTCCTTCTACCCCTTCTTATTTTTCACAACCCTCACAGCAATTTTTTCCTTCACAGTATTCCGATTCCTTCTTGTTTACACGCTTTCCATTGCCTCCACACATTGACTTCACTAACCCTACTAGCCCATAGATTTTGTCACTTCTTATTGTTGGCATACCTGTCTTTGTGATTAATGACTTATTTATAATGTTATATTCATGGCCTCGGGGGTAATCGGGGAGAGCTCCAGGTGTTGCTCTCCCAGTTTTCCCCAGTATGTGTCGGGTTACAAGAGCCCAAAATTCGTTCAGCTGTTATTTGTCCCGTTTTGGGCTATGTGCTGTTGCATTCTTTTGATCCCTTTCCTGATGAATCATTTAATGAGAGTGCGCTTCCTGTGCTCATTGGTATACCGTATCAACAGGTCTTTGTTCGTTCTCTGCTGCATTATACTGCAGCCCATATTTATTTTCACAGATGGTATACAGTTTGCTCTTTATATCTCTTCCCTTCCCGTTGTTAAGTGATTTTAATGCTCACCATCATCTTTGGGGAGGGTCCCACTGTGACTCATAGTGATCAGTTGGAGACTCTCTCACTTCTCATCCTCTTCATGTTTTAAATACAGGTGCTCCCACCCATTTTGACTCCCACACTCAATCTCTTGCATTGATCTTTCAATCTGCCCCTCGTTAATCGCACTTGATTACACTTGGTCTGTTCTCCCGGATTTGCACGACAGTGATCACTTTCCTAGTCTTCTTACTTCTACTACATATTCCCGACCGCCTCGTAGCCCCCGTTGGCAATTTAGACGAGTGAATTGGGACTTATACTCTCATCTTACCGCTTTTTGTAGGGCCCCTTCGTCCTCTATTGATGAGCTGGTGCACTAGTTTTCGACCTTAGTTTTGACTGCAGCATCACGTTCTATTCCTCAAATCTTAGGCAGGCATTCTCAGACATGTGTGACTTGGTGGTCTCCTGCATGTGCCCGTGCAGTGCATTTGAAACGTGGTGCATGGGGCTGTTATTGATATAATCGGACATCAGATCGTCTTTTGGATTTTACAGTCCTTTTGCCTCTTTTCAATCTTATTTGGATGTGAGAGGTTCTCCCTCAACAATGGAAATCGGGGTTTGATACCTCTCACTATCGTCCCATTGCTCTGACCAGTGTAGTCTGCAAGGTGATGGAACGATTGGTGAATAGACATCTGATATGGCATTTGGGGACTGACAATAGTCTTTCTCCTTGCTAATATGGCTTTTGCAAGGGTCTGCTTTGGACCCTTTGCTCCACTTAGATATGCATGTGCAAAATGCCTTTGCTAATAAACACTCCATCCTAACAGTCTTTTTTGATCTCGAGAAGGCATATGGCACCACTTGGATGTATAACATCTTAGCCCAGGCCCACTCCTTAGGCCTCCGCAGTAATCTACCAACCTTCCTTACTGCTTTCTTATCTGACAGACATTTTCATATCCGTGTTGGCGTCTCACTTTCCTCAGACTTTGTTCAGGCCGAGGGAGTCCCACAGGGTTGAGTACTTAGTACTACCTCTTTTTTCTTGCCTATAAATGACCTACCTTCCGTTCTTCCATCGCATATTTGGTCGTCACTTTATGTGGATGACTTCGCTATAGTTTACGCAGGCGCTGACTGTCACCTGGTAGTGGCCTGCCATCAGGATGCGATTGACCGAGTTTCCCATTGGGCTACTTCTCATGGATTTAAATTTTCTAGTACAAAAATCCATTTCATTACCTTCACTAGACGTCCTCTTGTCCCAGATATTCCATTGTATTTACACGGCTCACGTATTCCAGAATGTGATACGCTCAAGTTTCTTGACCTCTGATCACCGGTTGACATGGAAACCTCACATTTCCTCTTTGAAGGCAGCTTGCCATGGTCGGCTGAATCTCCTTAAAATTCTTGTGCATCGTTCATGGGGAGCATATTGCCAGATTCTCCTCCGTTTGCATTTCACCAAGGTGGATTATGGCGACCAAGTCTATTCTGCAGCTTCTACAACTTTTCAAAGTTAGATCCCCTTCATCATCAGGGTCTACGTTTATGCTTTGGTGCCTTTCGTTCATCCCCTATTGAAAGCCTCTATGCTGAATCAAATGTTCCTTCCTTAGCTGATCGTCGTGATGCTCATTGCCTTCGTTACTTTGTCCACTCTCATGACCTTCGTGTTCCTTCTACGTATAGGTTAGTCTCAGACGTTAGTAGAAGCCCATTATTTGTTCGGCACCCCTGCTTACTCCAACCGTTTTCTCTTCGTCTTCACTCCGGTCTTCTCTCCAGTTACCTCCCTTGTATGTTCATTTAGCGTCTGCCTTTTCCCTTTCCCCTTGGGAAGTTCTGACGGTTCATGTCTGTTCTTCCCTACTGCTGTGCGCCAAAGCTCTTCTACCTACGACTGCTTCTTGCTCTCTTTCTTGATCACTTCCAGTCACATGCTCATGCCTTCGCTCTTTATACAGATGGTTCTAAATCTTCTGACGGTGTTGTCCAAGGTCATTTGTTAGACTCGGCTAGTATTTTTACTGCCAAGTTGTATGCCATCCTCATAGTGCTTCTCCGTATTACATAAATGTCTCCTTCGACGTTTGTGATCATTTCAGATTCCCTCAGTGCTTTACAAGTCATTAAACAATTTGATTCCCCTCATCCATTGGTTCTTCGTATTCAACTATGGTTGCGCCGTTTGGCTAGCAAAAACAAAGACGTCGTTTTCTGTTGGGTCCCTGGACACGTTGATGTGGAGGGCAATGAACAAGCGGATGCTGCTGCGCAGTGGTACACGATCTTCCAGTTTCCTATCGAGGTATTCCATTCAGGGATTATTTTACAGTCATCTCTGCCTGTCTTCGCGGCCGTTAGCAACAACGGTCATCGGACATGCACTATAACAAATTGCACTCTATTAAACCACTTTTAGGTTTGTGGCCATCTTACCACCGTTGCCGTACTCGGAAGACTGCGCTCTCCCGTCTCCACATCGGCCATACTCGCCTTACCCATGGGTATCTCATGGAACAACACCCTATTCCTCTCTCTGAGGTTTGTCGGGTCCCTATTTCGGTTCTTCACTTGTGGATTGTCCGGTTTACCAGCGAGCTCGCAGGATTTACCTCCAATGATGATGACGCCCTACTGTTCTTACCTTATCTTCTCTTCTTGCAGACGCCCTGCCTTTGACTTACAATCACTTTTTGACTTTTTATCAGCAACTGCTTTACTATACGAACTTTGACATATAGCCCTTAGCGTCCCTTGCAGCCGTTTTCTCCCCTCACCTCTGATCCCTTCTCCACCTAGCTGTTTATAACCCCGGTACTATTTTCTGCCCTGCAGCACTGTATGACCCTTGTCAGTTTAGCGCTTTCCTTTGATTATAATAATAATATGGTGTCATTGACGGCGATTAGCGAAGCTTCCAGACATCGTCGGCATGTAAGGTTTTGTTTGGTGAGGACGAGTCATGCCTTATCCCAGTTAATCAAATGTCCCATGGAGGACACAGGCGTACCTTAAGTCGTCTCTATTGCTGGAATTTCAATGTTCTTTAAGGCAGACGGAAAGATCTCTGCCTGTTTATGCCTACCTTAGAGAAAGTGCTGGTGATCTGCGGTATGCTCAGGAGAAGGCCTTATTATGTGCCGCTCATATTTGTGCTTCACTCCCCACTCCTGACAAACGAACGGCAGAATATATACTCAGCCAAACTACCATTGCCAACATCCGACAAAAACTGAAGCTATCACGAAAACTACAAAACCTGTGCTCCCACAGCAAATGGAGCGAAATGTGACGCCCAGAATTCATAAATAACTTATCTTCCTACACAATAACCGCCACCGACAAGAAGCCCTCAGCCTGGGACTCGAGTTCACTACTGGCATCAACAAGTAACACCATCTCTTGGATATGGTAACCAAGAACCAACCTTTTGGGGCCTCTGAGTTTTATAAGGGTTTCGTTCAAGGAATTATCACTGCTGCAGATACTGAGCCTTCAAGACCGGTCATTACCAGAAGATACATCCAGGCACTCAGGAACTTGGCTAACAATGATGATGTCATCATTACCACTCCTGACAAAGGAGGAGGTGTGGTACTACTCAACACTATCGATTACAACAATAACACTTTTACAGAGGAGACATTCAGCGGGAGCGCACATCTTGTACGCAATGGTATCCTTTTTCTTGGCTTTCCTTTCATGGTCCGCTTTATTATACTTCATCCTGTGTCTGTTTAGGCAAGTGGTACACATGTCCTAGAGAGGGATGAATATTGTCTCCATAAAGGATGCTGAACAATCTGATAACCTTTCCCATATAAGTTCTATCAATAACACCCTAGTCACAATAGTTATTCCTTCCTCATTTTGAGCTACAGTACTGTCCTCATCTGACATACTATATTATAGCAAGAATTTACACAATGCGACCCGGACATTCACGAGCAACTTGAGCTTCAGAATCTCCCTATCACCAGAGTGGAAACTTTTGTTTGCTCCATTTAAGGTTGGAGACATTAAACAATGAACTTAGCTGAACTGGCCTTTGATTGTACAACACCGAAATTCCAACAATCATCTCATGAAATTCAAAGACGCCCGACTAGTAATCAAAGAAACTAATTTCCGTAGACGCAAATGCCTTGATTCAGCACTTATCTCTGTTTCTAACACAATTAAACAAAACAAAGGCAGCTTCACCATCTCTGAAGTCTTAGCAAGAATCCTCCTGAAAACAGTTAACCATACCATCACATAGTCTCTCCTGCTAATTCAACACAAGCACATCGTAGATGTGGAACACTCCTACAGGCCTTCTATATTTCAACCTCCAGCATAAAATATTTGTCTAACCTATTGTTATACTACCCAAGTATTTGTTTTATCACCTTTTACTCATGTGCATATTGATTGTTCTACCTTATTGTATTACTACTACTACTACTTATCACTACTACCTCGACCACCACTAGTATTTCACCTCACTTTGAGAGTATATAATAGCCCACTGTGTCCATGTAACGCTTGTAACGGCTTGAGAAAGCTCCTGGAGAGCGAAACGTTGCCACAATAAAATGTCACATTAGTTGCATTTGTGTCCTTTTACTTAACATATTCCATATTGCACCCAACCATCCTTTTGCCATAACTGTGGATAAGCTTACCCTATATATTTATGTGAATGCCCAGTTTGCTTAAAAAGCAAAATCCGCTACCCCAGGGAAGAGGGGCCTATGGTTTAATGCTTAGTTATGATTATAATAAATATATAATATACCATGACGGTGACCCAACTGTCTCCAAGGAAGGCTTAAACGGCTCTCCTCCCAAGCCTCACAGCCCTTTATTCTTCTCCCTCTTGCTACCCTCTACCCCTGCCCCACTGCCCTGCAGGACCTAATAATAATCCCTCTCCCTCATGCTACCCAATACCCTTCCCTGCTCTGCTGCGCTGTATGTCCCTTGTAGGTTTAGGTCTTCTTTTTTATTATAATAATAGTCTCCCCAGCTACCCGGCACCTGGAGGGTGTTCCGATTGTCAACGCCCCCGCGGCCAGGTCCTTGACCAAGCTTCGCGATGGATCAGAGCCTGATCAACCAGTCTGTTACTGCTGGCCGCACGCAAACCGACGTACGAACTACAGCCCGGCTGGTTAGGTACTGACTTTAGGTGTCTGTCCAGCTCCCTCTTGAAGACAGCCAGGGGTCTATTCGTAATCACCCTTATGTATACTGGGCCCCTGACACTCATTGTGTTGTCTCTTAGCGTACTCACGGCACCTTTGCTTTTCGTTGGGGGGATGTTGCACCACCTGCCGAGTCTTTTGCTTTCGTAGGGAGTGATTTCTGGGTGCAGATTTGGGACTAGTCCCTCTAGGATTTTCCAAGTGTATATAATCATGTATCTTTCTCGACTGCGTTCCAAGCAGTACAGGTCAAGGGACTTCAAGTGTTCCCAGTAATTTAGGTGCTTTATTGTACTTACACTTACAGTGAAAGTTCTCTGTGTATTTTCCAGGTCTGCAATTTCGCCTGCCTTGAAAGAGGCAGTTAGTGTACAGCAGTACTCCACCCTAGAGAGAACAAGCGGTTTGAAGAGAATCATCATGGGCTTGGCATCCCTAGTTTTGAAGGTTCTTATCCATCCTATCATTTTCCTAGCAGATGTGGTAGATACATTGTTGTGGTCTTTAAAGGCGAGATCCTCTGACATTATCACTCCCAGGTCCTTCACATTAGTTTTTCGCTTTATTTGTAGTTGGAATTTGTTTTATACTCTGACCCGTTTTTTATTTCCTAGAGTTTTCCATAGCGGAGTAATTGAAATTTGTCATCAATGAACTTCATATTGCTTTCTGAGGCCCATTTAAAGACTTGGTTAATGTCCTGTCCGCTTGGTTTTTTGGAATGTCTTCGATGGATGACACTGTCATGCAGATTCGGGTATCGGACAGAGACAGGGATATAAGCCAAACAAAATGCAGATGTTATATACACAGACTTTGCAAAAGCCTTTGACAAGTGTGACCATGGTGTAATAGCACACAAAATGCGTGATAAAGGAATAACAGGAAAAGTTGGTAGATGGATATATAATTTCCTAACAAGTAGAACACAAAGAATAGTAGTCAACAGAGTAAAGTCTGAGGCAGCTACTGTGAAAAGCTCTGTTCCACAAGGCACAGTACTTGCTCCCATCCTGTTCCTCATCCTTATATCGGACATAGACAGGGATATAAGGCACAGTGCTGTGTCTTCCTTTGCAGATGACACACGAATCAGTATGACAGTGTCCACCGTTGAAGACACTGCCAGACTCCAAGCAGACATAAACCAAATCTTTAAATGGGCTGCAGAAAACAATATGAAGTTCAATGATGAGAAATTTCAATTACTCAGATACGGAAAAAGTGAAGAAATTAAAATCTCATCGGAGTACAAAACTAATTCCAACCACACAATAGAGCGAAAAACTAATGTCAAAGACCTGGGAGTGATCATGTCAGAGGATCTCACCTTCAAGGACCATAACACCGTAGCAATTGCATCTGCTAGAAAAATGGCAGGATGGATAATGAGAACCTTCAAAACCAGGGATACCAAGCCCATGTTGATACTTTACAGATCGCTTGTTCTATCTAGGCTGGAATATTGCTGCACACTAACTGCACCTTTCAAGGCGGGTGAAATTGCTGACCTTGAAAATGTGCAGAGAACCTTCACGGCACGCATAACTGCAATAAACCACCTCAATTACTGGGAACGCTTGAAGTTCCTAAACCTGTACTCTCTAGAATGCAGGCGGGAGAGATACATTATTATATACACATGGAAAATTCTCGAGGGATTAGTACCAAACTTGCACACGAAAATCACTCCCTACGAAAGCAAAAGACTCGGCAGGCGGTGTAACATCCCCCCAATGAAGAGCAGGGGTGCCACTAACACGTTGAGGGACAACACAATAAGTGTCAAGGGCCCAAGATTGTTCAACTGCCTCCCAGCATACATCAGGGGGATTACCAACAAACCCCTGGCTGTCTTCAAGCAGGCACTGGACAGGCACCTCAAGTCGGTACCTGATCAGCCGGGCTGTGGTTCGTACGTTGGACTGCGTGCGGCCAGCAGTAACAGTCTGGTTGATCAGGCTCTGGTGCAACAGGAGGCCTGGTCACAGACCGGGTCGCGGGGGCGTTGACCCCTGGAATTCTCTCCAGGTAGACTCCAGGTAGACACAATAGAGCGAAAAACTAATGTCAAAGACCTGGGAGTGATCATGTC
This sequence comes from Cherax destructor, assembly GCA_009830355.1. Lineage (NCBI taxonomy): Eukaryota > Metazoa > Arthropoda > Malacostraca > Decapoda > Parastacidae > Cherax > Cherax destructor. The sequence continues at coordinate 78,508 of WNWK01007738.1, forward strand.
AGAGGATCTCAACTTCAAGGACCATAACACAGTAGGAATCGCATCTGCTAGAACAATGATAGGATGGATAATGAGAACCTTCAAAACCAGGGATGCCAAGCCCATGATGACACTCTTCAGGTCGCTTGTTCTATCTAGGCTGGAATATTGCTGCACACTAACTGCACCTTTCAAGGCAGATGAAATTGCTGACCTAGAAAATGTGCAGAGAACCTTCACCGCACGCATAACTGCGATAAACCACCTCAATTACTGGGAACGCTTGAAGTTCCTAAACCTGTACTCCCTAGAACGCAGGCGGGAGAGATACATTATTATATACACTTGGAAAATCCTAGAGGGATTAGTACCAAACTTGCACACGAAAATCACTTCCCACGAAAGCAAAAGATTCGGCAGACGATGTAACATCCCCCCAATGAAAAGCAGGGGTGCCACTAGCACGTTGAGAGACAACACAATAGTGTCAGGGGCCCAAGACTGTTCAACTGCCTCCCAGCTTACATAAGGGGGATTACCAATAGACCCCTAGCTGTCTTCAAGCAGGCACTGGACAGGCACCTAAAGTCGGTACCTGCCAGCCAGGCTGTGGTTCGTACGTTGGACTGCGTGCGGGCAGCAGTAACAACCTGGTTGATCAGGCTCTGATTCACCATGAGGCCTGGTCACAGACCGGGCCGCAGGGGCGCTGACCCCCGGAACTCTCTCCAGGTAAACTCCAGGTAATCAGCAAAGGAGGACACGGTGCTGTGGCAGTGTGAGGGAGGAGTAGTTGAGGCAGTGTGAGGGAGGAGTAGCTGAGGCAGTGTGAGGGAGGAGTAGCTGAGGCAGTGTGAGGGAGGAGTAGCTGAGGCAGTGTGAGGGAGGAGTAGCTGAGGCAGTGTGACTGTCAGATATGAGGACGAGGAAAAAAATGAAAATGAAAATGAAAATGTTTATTTCCTTACAAAGCTCACAATGTGTGGTTTACATATTATAAAATATTAATTACGAAGAAAGCCACTAGCATGCCTAGGCATTTCGGGAGAGAGTACTGTACCTTGTGGAACAGACATTTTCACTGTAGCCGCCTCTGACTTCACTCTGTTTACTATTACTCTTTGTGTTCTATTTGTTAGGAAATTATAGATCCGTCTACCCACTTTTCCTGTTATTCCTTTATCACGTATTTTGTGCGCTGTTACACTATGATCACACTTGTTGAAGGCTTTCGCAAAGTCTGTGTATACTACATATGCATTTTGATTGTCCTCCAGAGAATCCAAGATCATGTCATAGTGGTCCAGTAGTTGTGAGAGTCAGGAGAGATCTGCTCTAAACCCATGCTGCCCTGGGTTGTGCAATTGATGAGTATCCAAGTGGTTGGCGATATTGCTTCATAGAACCCTTTCAAAGATTTTTATGTGGGTCATTAGTGCTATCGGTCTGTAATTGCTTTACTGTCACCTTTGTAAAGTGGGGCTATATCTGTTGATTTTAGTGACTGTAGGATGACCCCCCTCAGGATGCTGCCGTGCCCTCTCTTACAGTCACTATGACCCACTATAATAAAACGGACGTAGATAAGTACGTTAATGGAGCAACTTGCAATGTGAACAGACTAACTGTTATAGTAGCCAGGTTACAAGCACTTCTGGCAGTTTGTCAAACACAGATGATCAAACCAAATGCAAAGTATGTGGCCAACCCTATTGTCACTATCTTAAACACTGTGCTTATTTGCCTACTTATTGAGGAATGCACCCCTGTGGTTTAGCGCTTCTATTTGATTATAATAATAATAATATTGAGGAATGCAGAGATACAGTATAATAACCTAAGTGACATGTCAAGACATCTTATTAATGAAAATAAGATACCAGATATATTAAGCAAATTTCCTAAATTGCTTGCAATAGATAAGTGAACTGTACACCTGGAGTATACCTGGAGAGGGTTCCGGGGGCCAACGCCCCCGCGGCCCGGTCTGTGATTAGGCCTCATGGTGGATCAGGGCCTGATCAACCAGTCTGTTAGATATAAATCCAGATGTACTTCTGTGAACCATTTTGAGGTCTAGTTCTTAGGCCTTTTTGCGTATCCATATACTCTTGTGCTTACGTCACCCGTGTCCAACCCTTATGAAATCCTGACCTCAGACGTTTCTACTTCACCTTCTCCCATTCTTACTCTTTTATCCTCTTCCACTTTTTATATTTCTCCAACTGCACAACCTTTCCCAAATGGACCTTCAACCCCTAACAACCTGTTATTCCTCCACTCTTAATTTCCTTCATCTGTGTGTCTTGCTCCTTGCCTTCTCCTGCGTCTGTGACAGTTATAAATATCCATCCATCCAGCCTCACATACTATCACTACTACCCCACACCCGACCCAGATTCCTTCATCCCAGGTTTAGCTCTCTTCATTTTGGCAGCTGACTATCTCCGCTCTGTCTACCTAATGAACACAAGTACAAAAATAAACTCACTCTTAATATTAACAAAACGTTCTACGTGGTGTCTGGGAACAGCTGCAAATGTCTAATTAAATATAATGATCAACGATTCTCTCTTTTTTTTTTTTTTTTTTTAGATTTTGCCACCGAAGTGGCTAGTTTATTGTGCACCCCATATCCATCCTGTGGAGGGTAGCGCAAGAGCATATGGATACACAAAAGGCCTAGGAACTAGGCCCCAAAAGGGTTAACAGGTGTACATATGGATTTATATCTACAGTTCACTTATCTGTTACAAGCAAATTTAGGAAATTTGCTTAGTATACGTATCTGGTATCTTATTTTCATTAATAAGATATCTTGACATGTCACATAGGTTATTATACTGTCTATCTCTGTATTCCTCAATAAGTGAACAATTCAGCACATAGTGTTCAAGACAGTGACCATATGCCTGATCACATAATTTGCATTTAGTTTGATCATCATCTGTGTGTCTCCCAAACTGCCAGAAGTACTTGTAGCCAAGCCTAAGCCTGGCCACTACAACATCAGTCAGTCTGTTCACATTGCAAGTTGCTCCATAAACATACTTATCTACGTTCATGTTATCATAGTGGGTTATAGATCATTGAATAAAAAGTGAGGGAATTTTTTTAGGTCTGAACCTAGAGTGCAATTTGAAGTTTAATACTCACATCCTAAGAGTGGTCTGGAAGGCAAAGTTCTCGCCTCATAAACTGAATGTCCGATGTTCATTCCCCGGCCGGGTTTCTTACACCTGCTGTCCCCGTACCCCTCAAGGGAGATTCCTTGATGCTAGTGAGGGGCTCTTGATCTAGGGAATTGGATCTGTGCTTCAGTTACCTGAATTGAGCCTGAATGCCTTCCATCCCCCTCATACGCACTGTATAATCCCTACGGGTTTAGCGCTCCCCGTAATAATAATAATAATAATAATCATAATAATAATAATAATAAAATAATAATAATGCTGTCCCCATTCACCTAGCAATTAACCAGGTACCTGGGTGTTAGTCGACTGGTGTGGGTCACATCCTGGGGGACAATATTGAAAGACCCCAATAGAAATAAGATAGTGCTCAATGACACACTCATTTTCTAGGGCTATCTTGGGTAGCTGATCATCCGGGTTAAGAATCGGGGTTGGGTTATAGTTAGTTGGCTGCCCAGGATAACGAAATAAAGTCAGTGCGTCATCGAGGACTGTCTTATTTCCATTGTGGTCCTTTAATATTGTCCCCGAAGATGCCACCAACACCAATCGACTAAGTTTAGTTTGATATCTTTATTATGCAGCCCATACCCATAGTGTGAGAGGTAGTCACCCCATACCCATGGTGTGGGCGGTAGTCACCCCATACCCATGGTGTGGGCGGTAGTCACCCCATACCCATGGTGTGAGAGGTAGTCACCCCATACCCATGGTGTGGGCGGTAGTCACCCCATACCCATGGTGTGGGCGGTAGTCACCCCATACCCATGGTGTGGGCGGTAGTCACCCATACCCATGGTGTGGGCGGTAGTCACCCCATACCCATGGTGTGGGCAGGAGTCACCCATACCCATGGTGTGGGCGGTAGTCACCCATACCCATGGTGTGGGCGGTAGTCACCCCATACCCATGGTGTGGGCGGTAGTCACCCCATACCCATGGTGTGGGCGGTAGTCACCCCATACCCATGGTGTGGGCGGTAGTCACCCCATACCCATGGTGTGGGCGGTAGTCACCCCATACCCATGGTGTGGGCGGTAGTCACCCCATACCCATGGTGTGGGCGGTAGTCACCCCATACCCATGGTGTGGGTGGTAGTCACCCATACCCATGGTGTGGGTGGTAGTCACCCCATACCCATGGTGTGGGCGGTAGTCACCCCATACCCATGGTGTGGGCGGTAGTCACCCATACCCATGGTGTGGGCGGTAGTCACCCCATACCCATGGTGTGGGCGGTAGTCACCCCATACCCATGGTGTGGGCGGTAGTCACCCCATACCCATGGTGTGGGCGGTAGTCACCCATACCCATGGTGTGGGCGGTAGTCACCCCATACCCATGGTGTGGGCGGTAGTCACCCCATACCCATGGTGTGGGCGGTAGTCACCCATACCCATGGTGTGGGCGGTAGTCACACCATACCCATGGTGTGGGCGGTAGTCACCCCATACCCATGGTGTGGGCGGTAGTCACCCTATACCCATGGTGTGGGCGGTAGTCACCCCATACCCATGGTGTGGGTGGTAGTCACCCCATACCCATGGTGTGGGCGGTAGTCACCCATAACCATGGTGTGGGCGGTAGTCACCCTATACCCATGGTGTGGGTGGTAGTCACCCATACCCATGGTGTGGGCAGGTAGTCACCCCATACCCATGGTGTGGGCGGTAGTCACCTTATACCCATGGTGTGGGTGGTAGTCACCCCATACCCATGGTGTGGGCGGTAGTCACCCCATACCCATGGTGTGGGCGGTAGTCACCCCATACCCATGGTGTGGGCGGTAGTCACCCATACCCATGGTGTGGGCGGTAGTCACCCATACCCATGGTGTGGGCGGTAGTCACCCATACCCATGGTGTGGGCGGTAGTCACCCCATACCCATGGTGTGGGCGGTAGTCACCCAACCCATGGTGTGGGCGTAGTCACCCATACCCATGGTGTGGGCGGTAGTCACCCCATACCCATGGTGTGGGCGGTAGTCACCCAATACCCATGGTGTGGGCGGTAGTCACCCCATACCCATGGTGTGGGCGGTAGTCACGCCATACCCATGGTGTGGGCGGTAGTCACCCCATACCCATGGTGTGAGGGTAGTCACCCCATACCCATGGTGTGGGCGGTAGTCACCCCATACCCATGGTGTGGGCGGTAGTCACCCCATACCCATGGTGTGGGCGGTAGTCACCCCATACCCATGGTGTGGGCGGTAGTCACCCCATACCCATGGTGTGGGCGGTAGTCACCCCATACCCATGGTGTGAGGTAGTCACCCCATACCCATGGTGTGGGCGGTAGTCACCCCATACCCATGGTGTGGGCGGTAGTCACCCCATACCCATGGTGTGGGCGGTAGTCACCCCATACCCATGGTGTGGGCGGTAGTCACCCCATACCCATGGTGTGGGCGGTAGTCACCCCATACCCATGGTGTGGGCGGTAGTCACCCCATACCCATGGTGTGGGCGGTAGTCACCCCATACCCATGGTGTGGGCGGTAGTCACCCCATACCCATGGTGTGGGCGGTAGTCACCCCATACCCATGGTGTGGGCGGTAGTCACCCCATACCCATGGTGTGGGCGGTAGTCACCCCATACCCATGGTGTGGGCGTAGTCACCCATACCCATGGTGTGGGCGGTAGTCACCCCATACCCATGGTGTGGGCGGTAGTCACCCATACCCATGGTGTGGGCGGTAGTCAAAAGATTACAGAGGTACATAATGGGTCCAGGGACTGGACCCCAAAGTTTTGATAGCTGAGCAAGCTACAAAGGTAATGAACTCACAAGCTACAAAGGTAATGAACTCACAAGTTACAAAGGTAATGAACTCACAAGCTACAAAGGTAATGAACTCACAAGCTACAAAGGTAATGAACTCACAAGTTACAAAGGTAATGAACTCACAAGCCACAAAGGTAATGAACTCACAAGTTACAAAGGTAATGAACTCACAAGCTACAAAGGTAATGAACTCACAAGCTACAAAGGTAATGAACTCACAAGCTACAAAGGTAATGAACTCACAAGCTACAAAGGTAATGAACTCACAAGCTACAAAGGTAATGAACTCACAAGCTACAAAGGTAATGAACTCACAAGTTACAAAGGTAATGAACTCACAAGCCACAAATGTAATGAACTCACAAGTTACAAAGGTAATGAACTCACAAGCTACAAAGGTAATGAACTCACAAGCTACAAAGGTAATGAACTCACAAGTTACAAAGGTAATGAACTCACAAGCCACAAAGGTAATGAACTCACAAGCCACAAAGGTAATGAACTCACAAGTTACAAAGGTAATGAACTCACAAGCTACAAAGGTAATGAACTCACAAGCTACAAAGGTAATGAACTCACAAGCCACAAAGGTAATGAACTCACAAGTTACAAAGGTAATGAACTCACAAGCTACAAAGGTAATGAACTCACAAGCCACAAAGGTAATGAACTCACAAGCTACAAAGGTAATGAACTCACAAGCTACAAAGGTAATGAACTCACAAGCTACAATCGACTAACACCCAGGTACCTACTTACTGCTAGGTGAATAGGGGAAGCAGGTGTAAGGAAACATGCCTAACGTTCCACTCGGCCGGGGATTGAACCACGGACACTCAGTGTGATAGGCGAGTGCGTTGCCAACCGTACAGAGGTAATCATGGAATTTTGTCCATTTTCCATGCTTTAATGCATTTTGTAATATTTTTGTTATCAAAGAATTTTTTGTTATTAGCCATAAAGCAACACCTTATGAAATTATCTTTGAAAGGGGAGTGTATTGCCATAATAAACATGTTTTTCTTGTCATTCAAATATTAGTTTGATATTAAATTAATACCTACTTATATGTAACTATATACCACATGCTGTAATAATTTTTCAAAGATAATAATTTCATAAGAGTAGCTTGTTGCCATGTAATTATTATGTTTTGTAAGATGATAGTGAGACGCCACTCAGTGTACATAACGTCAGCTGATAGGCACACGTCTCTGCACTTAGTGAGTATATTACGGTTTTTTTTAGTCCGAAATGGCTAAGTGTTAATTTCCTCAGCATTGATGATAATGTCAGGACACTCATTAGATAATCTTAACTTGCAAACATTTGATTTAAATAGAAAAGAAAGAAATTACAGGCATTATCAGAATGAGAGTCTGGTGTGTCGGCGTTGATGACAGTTTTTGAACAAAATTGCACCTTGAGAGACGTTATTACGACTTCAAACCGCAGTACTCATGTTTTATATAACTATAATTGCCACAGGATCTGCACACACTAAATTCCATCGTCCGATGCCGTGTTTGTATCATGGAAGAAATTAGGGACTGAAGGAGGAGACGTCAGAAAGATGGCGACCCCCGACCCTCGCCCTCTACCATAGGAAACCACAATCAAGTTGTTTGATTCGCACATGTTCCCTCGGGAAAACAGGTATTCTTTAGCTTGTTTAGATGTCTGTAGGGACAATGGGGTAGAACATTACATTAATTAAAGGCTGTATGTTAAGTAGTGTAGAATAAATTTATATTTTGCTATTTCTGTGCAATATTGTAATGCGACATCCCCCTGTCAGGTTATTATGAACACCCTGATGCAGTCCACTATCAGTGTGTCTGAGCACAGAGAGGTCCCACCTCTGGCTAATATACTTCCAGAGAGGCAGTATTTAGGGGGGAGGGGGAGTACAGAGGGAAGACCAGGAGCCCAGAAGACCACTCAGGAGAGTAAATCAGTGATTATTCAATATTTCCCACAGGAATGTAAAAAAGTGGGTGTGATGAACACCAAATAAATAGTAACTAGGCGCACACTTCGCAAACTGTTGCGGCCATATTGGCTTTTATTGAAGAGATAAAACCTGCGATTGACACCAACCCATCTTCTATGGGTACCCCACAAATCGCTTATTTCTAACTTGCTACTACCATGATACATCAACTTTACCAGCTACCCTAGCCCGTAGTCACAGCCTTCTTTATGTTGCTGTTGTCGTATTTGCTTTATTATAGTAGAATATCAGAGGATATAGGGAAAATTGGGGGAGCTCCAAATGTTGCTCTCCCAATTTTCTTCTATATATATAGCTGTTGACATGAACCGAAATTGCGTTCCACTGTTGGACTTCCCATCTTAAATAGTGTTGTATTACAATCACTTGATCCTTTTACTACCGAGACATTCACCAAGAGCTCACCTCTTGTGCTCAATGATATTCCTTATTTTTGGCTTTCCCTTCATGCCCCGCTTCGTTATCGTGCAGCCCGTGTCTGTCTAGGCAAGTGCTACACGGTCTGTTCTTTGCATCTTTCCCCTTCACATCCATTATGTATCCCAGACTTTCATTTTCTGCTTCTTCGTTACCTCTGCCACTCCTTGTATTAAGCGATTTTAATGTTCGTCATTTCATCTGGGGGAAGGCTTCCTTGTGACTCGTGTGAAACAATTAGTCTTCTCTCACTTCTTTTCCTTTCCATGTTTTAAACACCGATACTCCTACACATTTTGATCCTCCCACTCGTACTCTTTCCTGTTGTTGAGTTATGACCAGAGCTTTGGTAAGATGGGGAAGGAAGAAGAATGGGTAAGAATGGAAATATGGGAAATGGATGGGTGGGGGAGGGGAGGTGGGGCAATAAAGGGTGGGGGCGAGCCGTTGTCAAGAGATTTGGAAAGGAAGATTGAAAATTTTTGGAAAAAAATGTTTTGTTACCAAAAAATAGTGCATCATTCTGGCAACATTTTGGTGTAATCAGCTTGTTTATATCATATTTCCTAGTATGTTTTTTCCTTAAATGTATTTTTTTTGTTCTTGCTGTCATTAATAATACATGTTGCCAATTAGTGTTTTTTTTTAGTTTTATCTCTGCAAAAATTAAAAATTTTATGATTATTTCATTAAAAAACTCTACATAGCAACATCTCTGATGCCTCCATTCAAGTGCAGGGACTCATGGCACCTCAGTGGCCTCTGGGGTCTCAACAAGTGCTGATGCATGCAACTCGCTGAGATTTAGCGTGCCATATCCATAGAGTTTCACAGAAAAAAATATATTAATAACTCAGAAATAAGTTATTGACATTGTTTGTAATGTTTTGCGAAAAGTATTAATAGGATTGTCATGATTTTTTCACACATTAATGAGTAATGATGGCTCTACAACCACCCATGAAGGATTTCCGATATCTATTACAGCTTTGTTTTTATTGATTTTTTTTCCCACAAAATAATGGCAAAAACAAAATCACTAACTTCAACATTTTTTATAATGGAATATACTGACATTTTTGCTAAAAAGGATTGGGTCAACAATTATATAGCCTTTATCTTTCATCTGATGTTAACTAGAGCATTGTACATCTTCCCAATTTTGTAGAAATTTACTGGTTTTGTGACCCCTAAAATTTGGCACATTTTATTTTTTTCTATCTAACCTAAAGGCAAAAAATCATAACAAAGACAGTGTATAGGTTTTTAAAAGCTGTATAAATCACTGTAAAAATCTCATTGAAATTAGACCAAAATAAAGAAAAAAAACGTGAATTCATTCGCCCCTCCCTAAAGGTAAGTGACCTAACCACTTTGGTGCATTTTAATACAAGTGTGTGTGTAGTGTTATTCATAAATTCATGAAATCCATAGAATGGGGTATACCACTACCCATCAGCTTCACAGTTATACCAGTTGTAAAACTACATGACGCTGAGTTAGTAGGGAGCATACTTTTTTGCAATTGCCTTTTTTTTATTGTGCAGGAGGTTAATTGCAGGGTGCAGGCTGGAGATAATAATTGCAGTGCACTTGATGTAGGTCGGCTACTTTCTGGAGTTTCTGGTCGGCTGAGCTGTTTCTGAGGTGGTTTTTTGCCGTAGTAGGTTTGCAGATGTTACATGATTAGATGCAAGTGTTAATTAGTTAGAAGTAAAGTCTCCATAAATTGGGGTGGTTTTATCCTTATTAGACTTAGAAAAGTTCTGGTGGTACCCATTCTTCTGTATCTTCAGAGAAATCACTCAGGATCATTGGTGTCTGGAAATTCTCCTTGTGGATGAAGCGTCGGACTCTGTTGGAGGGTCATCCTTTGGGTTCTGTGGGGAAATGTGTTGAGTCGGTGGTCGTTGTTAGTTGGGGAGGGTTTTCTCTGTCTAGTATATAAAGTTCTTGCATGTCGTATAGGTGTCTCTTTAGTTTATCTAGCCTGACATTTATTGCATCTGTCTCCTGTTGGACGTGTAGATCTTCTATCCTGATACTGTCTCTCTGCCTGTTTCCTGTGATAAAGCGGAGTGCTCTGTTCTGGACCCTGTTCTGTACCAATCCAGACTGTCTGGATTGGTCGTGATTCTCAATTTCTTCTCCCAGTTAGCTGTTCTTCATAGTTCCACATTCATTTTCTCTATTACCCTCACATGCTTATTTTTTCCTGATATGGGGTGGATGACACTACATGAATAACATCATCAGCAAATTGGGTGATGATAGTATTGTTGAATTTGAGTTGAGGGAGATCGTTTACATATATGTTGAAGAGTATAGGGCTAAGGCATGAGCCCTGTGGCACTCCAGCTGTCGGCGTGAAAGGCTCTGCCGACTTGCTGTTGAAGGTAAGGATGATACTTCTACCTGATAAGAAGTTGTATATGAACTTGAGAAGTCCAATTGTGGTCCGGAAGGTCGGCAAGTTTAAATATGAGGCCGTCGTGCCTCAGCCTGTCAAAAGCTTTGTGTACATCCCTAGTTGCAGTTAGAGCAAGGTTACCCTGTTTCCTGACCCTTGTGGTTTAGTGCTTCTATTTGATAATAATAATGATAATAATAATAATACCCTGTTTCCTCAGGCTGTCCACAGCATCGAAGATGATAGCGGGTTGGGTTCCTCTGTGAGTCCCGAAGCCAAACTGTTTTTCAGTGAAGAGGTGATTTACTCCATGTAGTAGTTCAATCATTGGAAATTATTTTTTCAAGGACTTTACCAGTGACTTCAAATAAGGAGATAGGTCTATAGTTCTCTGGTTTATGTTTGTCTTTGTTGGGTTTGCAATGAATATCATCCTTGCTGTCTTAAGAGCCACAGGAAAATGTCCCGAGGCCAAGATGGCATTCAAGATATTTACCAGAGACATTTTGCAGTTTCGGGGTAAGAACTTTGTTTCACTGTTATACCTGAGAGGCCAGGGGTTTTATTTCTCATTCTGCCTATGACATGGTTCATATCTCTGAGTGTAATTGGTCTTGTAAGGGGGGTGTTCATCTTCAAGGGTAGATGTATCCATTAATGGTATTGGTTGGAAGTCAGCCCGGTTGTCTTCTCTCCATTCGTTGATCCACTGGTAATGGTTAATATTAAATCTTCTATCATTGTGTGAGAGAATATTCTCCCACACACCACCTGTTGCATGCAAAGAGTACGTACCCTTTATTCGGAGCATGTTAAACACACCCACATAGGCTGCCCCTCCAACCAGTGAACCATCATTAAGGGTTTGGTGATGGGGCCCCATCACCAAATCAACGACTTGGTTCAGCCAATAATAATGCGGGTCTGGCAATGGGAAAGGTGACGTGGATACCACTCGCATATTTGCTATTGTCATTCCTGCATTGAGCTGGTTGTTGTACGGTCGTCTGTGTATTGGCTGCTGTTTTTGCCTTGACTACCGTGGCGTGCACTAATACTATTATCTCTGTATAAAGTGTACATACTTTTACAAAGACTTATAATATACTTGGTGAAGGAAAATACAAAACTCATATAGTATATAATTACTGTTTTACATGATGGTAGGATTGCTGGTGTCTTTTTTCTGTCTCATGAACACGCTGGATAACAGGTATATCTAGCTACTTCTACTTACACTTTAGGTCACACTACACTGGCATACACATGCATATATATACATACACACATCTAGGTTTTTCTTCTTTTTCTTAATAGCTCTTGTTCCTTTTATTTTCTCTATTGTCCATGGGAAGTGGAAAAGAATCTTTCCTCCGTAAGCCATGCGTGTCGTATGAGGCGACTAAGATGCCGGGAGCAATGGGCTAGTAACCCCTTCTCCTGTACAAATCTACTAAAAACAGGAAAAAGAAAAACTTTATAAAAAAGGGTTGGAATTTTCCCTGGATGTAGTGCGGATGATAAAAAAGAGATGATTGCCGATGTTATGAATGAAAAAGTTGGATGTCCTGGCCTAAGCGAAACAAAGCTGAAGGGGGGAGGCGGTTTCAGTGGGGAGAAATAAAAAAAGGGGTTAAGTCAGGAGAGAAAGTTAGAGCTAAGGAAGGGGTAGCAATAATGTTGAAGGATCAGTTATGGAAGGAAAGAGAATATAAAGTGTAAATTCAAAGGTTATGTGGATTAAAATAAAAGGGGCGGATGCGAAAAGTG